>JASAND010026896.1:0-36589 GCA_030248195.1 Trissonchulus latispiculum
TTAAAATGTCTGCTCTTGTTCAAAAATTTTTGCCAAAACTCCTCCTTTTACTTAAACCTTTAGCACAGCGGAGCCACACTTTTGCCACGCATCACCTTTGGGTGTACTGGCTTATTTTTAGGCCAAAATTTATGGGGGGGGGGGCTCAAAGCTCCAGGGCTCACTAAAAATGGGAGGCATATTTTTAAAAATCTGCGATTTTTTGTGTAAAACTGCCAAAATCGCTAAAAATGACTAATTTTTGCTAAAAAATGCAAAAATGCTAAAAACTAAACTAGCGAAAATTTCGTTAAAATTCCGGTGAAGCCAACTTTTGCGAAGTTCGCGGAAAATGTGAACTTCGTCCAAAATAAAGTTTTTAATGTGCTGTACTGTATACGGCATATGGGTCCTATTTGTAAAAATAATTCTTCTTCAAGCTAATCTAACATTTTTTTTCTTCTTTTTGAAAGCAGTAAAATATGGCGTATTTACGGCGTTTATAATGATAACTCACAGCACTTACGTTAACCCGTTGAGCATAATCACGAGGAAACTACAGATGAGGTGGCAGCTGCTTCATCTGGCATATTTTCGCCATTCTGCCAATCAGATTCTAAACATAAAAAGCTGCAATATACGTATACATATGTAACATACTGTGGTTACCTACACATCTCCAGGAAATGTCTCCCCTTGCGTTGGTTTATATAAACACACCACATATGCATTTAACAGGTAAGCACTCACAGAAAAATTGGACTTTAGATTTGAAAAGAAAGTATTCTTTTTTTTGTTTTAAAAAGTCGGATGACCGGGTATCAGTTAATGTAGTCACTAGATACGAAAAACAGCCGGTGCTCACCATTATTATTATTAAACTCAAAAAACAGCTATATATAGCGCGGCGGGACAAACACCCAGCCCCAGTCCGAGATGCCGGAAAAAACCCATCGCCAGTCTTGAGTCACCCATATGAGCTAGATCATGATTTTGATAGCTTATCTTAAAGCGCGTCCAAAACTACCCTAGCGGGTGTATTATTGTATCTCCCGCTGCCTCTCAGCATATCTTTTGGGGCTTTGAAAAATTGTTCCGAACGCGGGGGCACTGGCGCATCCAGGAAGGGGGGGGGTTTGGGGGTTCCGCCCCCCCCCCGGGGATTTTCTTAAATTAAAACCGAGTAAAACACGCTGGGTCAGTATTGGCTTTTAGTTTATTACAGCAGCGTGATTTTCTCCGCGGCCGCCCAACCCCGATGCCGCGTCCACATACAACCGTGTAGTCCATCTACCACGGAAAAGCTGGTGCTTGCAAGCGGCCAAGCCGTGGTAGGGTTAGTAGACATTTATATATATACGTACGTATGTATATATAAAAAGTATTATACATATATACATAGTATACAAGTAGGAAAAATGCTCCTTGCAGTCGCATGTAAAATGCAATATGGAGCCTATGATGGTCAACATTTAAATATGTCAAGGACAAGATTTAAAACGTCTAATATGAGCCAGCATCTAAATCGGTAAAGGACAAGCTGTAACTGACTAATATGGCCGCCACGTTTCTCTTGGGCTCATATTGTTGCCGTGGTTTCAACGGCTTGACATCACGACGACCTCTTACCATCTTGCCTACAGACTCTCTACTTTTATCCCCAAATCCCAAGTCTGAAAAAATCCTCACCGTCTTGCGTAATGCCATTAGCTTCATATAATGTTTGCTGGCTTATTTTTAGGCCAAAAATTTATGGGGGGGGGGGGGGCTCAGAGTTACCCCCCCCCCCCCCCATCGATGGGGGGGGCTCACCAAAAGTGGGGGGGCATATTTTTTGGAAAAAGTTTGCAAATTTTTACGTTTTTTTGTGTAAAAATTGCCAAAAATTGCTAAAAAAAGACTAATTTTAGGTGTTTTTTACGCTAAAATAGCGAAAATTTCGTTAAAATACCGGCGAAGCCGGAAAAATTTTTGAAAAGTTAGGGTCAAAGTGGTGAAATCTGGCAATTTTTTGGCTTATGGGGGGGGCTTTTATGGGGGGGTGAACCTCGAATGGGGGGGGGGAGGTTGCCGAGTGGGGGCTCCCCCCACCCCCCCCCCCAGTAAAAATAAGCCAGCAAACATTATATGAAGCTAATGGCATTACGCAAGACGGTGAGGATTTTTTCAGACTTGGGATTGGGGATAAAAGTAGAGAGTCTGTAGGCAAGATGGTAAGAGGTCGTCGTGATGTCAAGCCGTTGAAACCACGGCAGCGAGCGTCAATATGAGCCCAAGAGAAACGTGGCGGCTCATATTAGCCAGTTACAGCTTGTCCTTTACCGATTTAGATGCTGGCTCATATTAGACGTTTTAAATCTTGTCCTTGACATATTTAAATGTTGACCATCATAGCTCATATTGCATTTTACATGCGACTGCAAGGAGCATTTTTCCTACTTGTATACTATGTATATATGTATAATACTTTTTATATATACATACGTACGTATATATAAATGTCTACTAACCCTACCACGGCTTGGCCGCTTGCAAGCACCAGCTTTTCCGTGGTAGATGTACTACACGGTTGTATGTGGACGCGGCATCGGGGTTGGGCGGCCGCGGAGAAAATCACGCTGCTGTAATAAACTAAAAGCCAATACTGACCCAGCGTGATTTACTCGGGTTTAATTTAAGAAAATTCCCGGGGGGGGGCGGAACCCCCAAACCCCCCCCCTTCCTGGATGCGCCCATGCCCCCATGTTCGGACCAATTTTTTCAAAGTCCCAAAAGATATGCTGAGAGGCAGCGGGAGATACAATAATACACCCGCTAGGGTAGTTTTGGACGCGCTTTAAGATAAGCTATCAAAATCATGATCTAGCTCATATGGGTGACTCACACTGGCGATGGGTTTTTTCCCGCATCTCGGACTGGGGCTGGGTGTTTGTCCCGCCGCGCTATATATAGCTGTTTTTGAGTTTAATAATAATAATGGTGAGCACCGGCTGTTTTTCGTATCTAGTGACTACATTAACTGATACCCGGTCATCCGACTTTTTAAAACAAGTTATAGAATACTTTCTTTTCAAATCTAAAGTCCAATTTTTCTGTGAGTGCTTACCTGTTAAATGCATATGTGGTGTGTTTATATAAACCAACGCAAGGGGAGACATTTCCTGGAGATGTGTAGGTAACCACAGTATGTTACATATGTATATATTGCAGCTTTTTATGTTTAGAATCTGATTGGCAGAATGGCGAAAATATGCCAGATGAAGCAGCTGCCACCTCATCTGTAGTTTCCTCAGATGATGCTCAAATTGTGAATGGGTGCTGTGAGCATGATAAGAATGCTGCAGGTACGCCATATTTTACTGCCTGCGTTGTTTATGCATGTTAGATTACTAACATAATTATTTTACAACAGGACCCATATGCCGTATACAGTACAGCACATTAAAAACTTTATTTTGGACGAAGTTCACATTTTCCGCGAACTTCGCAAAAGTTGGCTTCGCCGGAATTTTAACGAAATTTTCGCTAGTTTAGTTTTTAGCATTTTTGCATTTTTTTAGCAAAAATTAGTCATTTTTAGCGATTTTTGGCAGTTTTACACAAAAAATCGCAAATTTTTAAAAATATGCCTCCCATTTTTGGTGAGCCCTGGGGCTTTGAGCCCCCCCCCCCCATAAATTTTGGCCTAAAAATAAGCCAGTACACCCAAAGGTGATGCGTGGCAAAAGTGTGGCTCCGCTGTGCTAAAGGTTTAAGTAAAAGGAGGAGTTTAAGTAAAATTTTTGAACAAGAGCAGACATTTTAAGGTGCTGGTTTCCTTTCGGGTATTTTTTACTCCTACGACTTTAATCCTTTACGCAAAGGGCTAAAACTTACGAAATAACCTATTTCCGTGCTCTTTAACATTTTAGGACCAGTCCCGTATTCTTGGGCCAAAAGATAAGAAAGTTTTGGTTTTTGGCCTTAGGCTCCCAGTAGGTAGACAAGACACGGGATTGGTTGGTATGGCTGGAAAGAGGACTCGAAAATGAACATTTTTGCTCTTACAACCTTTGAGCTATCTCCAGTGGTTAAGTCAGTATAAGCAAAAAACTGTTTTTAGGGTCAAAAAATGGCCATTTTCGAGGAAATCAGTTTTTTCAAAATTACTGCCACATGTTAAGGACAAAATTGGCTTAGTTATACTCAATCGATACATCGTCCAATTGCACATTTTATGAATGCCTATTAGCCGGACTTTATTGCTTTCAGCTAGAGATTTGGCCGAAAAACCATTTTGGCAAAACTGAGATTATTTTGTTTCGAACATCGATTTCTCAAAAACTACTCGACGGATTCCGGAGATTTTCGGCAGAATCGAAATTCGCACTTCTGCGGAGGGACGTTTTTCTTGGTTTGGGCTAAAACATATTGAGTAGCAAGAAAACTCAATGCGAAGTTGCGAAATTTCGTGTTACTGTGCATTTGGCCGATTCTCTCGAACGTTAAGACCTGCTGAGCCAAATCCAAAAAAACGTCCCTCGGCCCATATGTCCTTCATATCGTGGCACAAAAAGAACATTTGGCCGATTCTTCAGTTTTGAGAAATCGATGTTCAAAAACTTTTGGTCTATATTCATGCTGTTCCATGTCAGCTTGTCAGAAAATTTCTGCTATTTTTTGCTAATTTTGCCAGTTCTGTAAGCTCATGTGAATGTACAGATAATAAGCTTTAAAACGATGTATAAAGCTATTTACAACTCCCAAAATTGCGAAAGTTATAGCGTTTCAAAAAAACACCACAAAAGCACTGCACAAAAGGATACCGCCACCTTAAGCTAACAATTAGCATTTTATGTAAAAACGCAAAAAATGTCTTTTTAACATACAGTAAACAAGTTCATATATTAGCTAACAGTGAGAAAATCTTTGAAAATTTGACCTCAAAAACTTAATTTTTGACACTTTTGGGCGACCCTCAAGAATGTGAATGGTGGCTTGCCGAAAAGTGGGGACTCACCCTCCCAACTAAAAAATCCCAGCACAAAGGCTAATTCTAGGCACCTTCTGGTGACTGGTGGGGAGCTCAAAAGTGGATCAGACGAATCCAAACGCGGCGTCTATATATTATTTTAAACTACAGGTAGCGTCTTCAAGCCCTTATAAATGTTTTAGTGTATTTTTGATTGAGCAGAATTCTATACATTATTTTTCGGTTTATGTCTTACAGACAAACGTTTGGTGAAACAGGACACTGGTGGTAGCATAGAGTCAGATCAGCGTAGTGATCGGAGCAATTCACCAGGTGTCCAAGAATGTCCACCTGTCAGCTCCTTGGATAACAAGCGAAGAAAACGAAGGGACAGGACAATTGGTAACTGTAATTGTAATTGACAGATTTGTGTAGCAAACATAATAGCACGACTTGATACCAACGATTTTCCTACATACAGCGTAATAGTCTGAAAATTTTAAAATTGCTGGAAATTTGGGGTGTGGGTAAAACCCGGCCCCGGCTCCGGCTCCGGCCCCGGCCCCGGCGCACCTGGGTAAAACACGGCCCCGGCCCCGGCGCATGCATTAGTTTTAGGTGGGTAAAACACGGCCCCGGCCCCGGCCCCGGCGCAGGGTAAAACCCGGCCCCAATGTTTAGAAAACCCGGCGCAGTTAAACACGTGCATATATATACGTACGTATTATGCTTGCAAATACAGAATACATTGTATTTGCGTATAACTTGCCTTACGACAATGCAAACAGTACATATAATCCCTTGCAACACTTGGAAAAGTATATATACGCATTGTTCTGTTTTCATTATGACTTTCACAGTTGTCAAGCAATTACATATTTTTCTTATACATTGCGTTTAATGAAACATTTGCGTTTAATGAAATAAATGCATAGCAAAAGTTTTGAATTTATTTTTACCATATGTACATCACGAAGTTTTAAAACAACTTGAAACAATATTTAGAAACAATACGTAATTAAGTGGGGGGGGGGGTCGCGATTTTTCTACCATCTCCGATTTTTCTAATTTTCACATATTTTGTAGTCCCCACGGGTCCGCAAAACAAGACAAGTGCGTTTGGTGCAAAACTTTTCCTATGATTCACAATAGCCCTCCAAAGGTGACCCCGACATGTGTTAAACATAGGAAAATGAAAAAGGAAAATTTTTCTGCTACCAAAAGTTTAAGCGCTGTGTAAGAGCAAATCGGCTACCACTCGCTGTAAATCGAAAATTTGGACTAGGTAAAGAGCTAATATCTATACGAGGTTATTTTCCGTAGGTCGCTGACTTTATACGAATTTTCAAAGTCCGGAGAAATCGATTTTTGCTCAAAATCGCTCCACAAATGTGTAGGCCAGTGGACGTTTTGTCTTGTCCTGAACTAACCCTTCGGTGTAGAAACTTCGCGTTTAGATATTAGCACAGTATATTGTTATACTATATATTGCACTATATATTTTGTATATATATTATATATATTATATATATATATATTATATATATATATATTTATATATATATATACTACACTATATTTTGCATATAATAAATCCCTGTTTGGCCTTTTCAGTAGCTCGCAGTTTTGGTAGCAGAAATTCCATTTCTCCTCAAAAATCGTTATTTTTCGAAAATTTCATGTTTGCTGCTTCATAAGTCAGTCTAATCTTAAGGTATCTCAATAAAATTTGACCTGCTGATAGACTGGCATAAAACCCACGCTTATGTGCTGACATAGTTACACCAAATAAAGAAAATGACGATAAATTTAAATTTAAATTCTAAAATTCAAAAATTATGAACTTGTAAAGTTTACTATGGAGGCATAAGACATATCAAAATTTTCCGGTTCTCCTTGATGTCCCCCTTGCAAAGCGTAAAACTTAAATTTTTTAAATGCAAAGCGTAAAACTTAAATTTTTTAAACATTAGGAATGTCTTAGCAATTAATAATATTGAATAATTTTAACTGTTTAATCGGTTCTTTCTTACAAAATATGCTTCTTATCATTTGAAAATTGTTTATTTTCATAAGTACAAACCGTGAATTAATACAAAATTGCTAGAAAAGGTTGCGTAACACACTGTAAAGTATAAAACTCAGCCAATAAACAAACTACGCCTTAAATCTTTACACATATGCGTAATTACACATACATCTCTGTTATACTGCATAAGGATTTACACTATAAAGCGCGCCGGGCTAGTGCGCCGGGTTTTACCCACTTATTAAACTTTGTGTGCGCCGGACTGGGGCCGGGGCCGGGTTTTACCCATGTGCGCCGGGGCCGGGGCCGGAGCCGGGTTTTACCCAGACCCGAAATTTGTTTAAATTTGCTTTGTGTCTACCAGCAGCAACTTTTGTCTTGTGTGACTAAACGTTCTTTTGGTTGCGTTCCTACATTTAGTGGAAAAATCAATATTTTGTTTACCAGGGCACATATTTTTTAGGGCTTTTTACCGGGGGGGGGGCTGCCCGAGGGATTTTTTGTAAAAATATGCCCAAAATGGTATTTTGCATGTAGAAACAAAAACGTTCTCAAAAATGTCTGGATTTAGGCTAAAAATAGCCGTTTTTACAAAAACTCTCAGGTATAGCTGGAAAATTTTTGAAAATGAGGATGGTTAAATATTTTCGGCCCCCCCCCCCCTCTGTAAAATATATCCTGTTTTTTGTTGTTTCAGAGTTGCTGAAGCGAAGCCTGGACGAGTTGCCTGAGTCTGAAGACAGGATGAGCGCAGTTTTGCAGAGGTTTGGTGATCTCTGGGAGGAAAACCGACTCATGCAGAGAACGATTCGTGAAACTCAGCACACGTATCAAAGTGTATGTTGCTGTTGAAGTTAATTTTAAGGTCGCACTTCCCTTACATTCAGTCCACTTTGGAAAGCTATAACTTACCAAATATTGAGAGCTATGAATTGAGCGACATATCAAAATGAAGCTCTACATCTTCTGCGTCGTTTGGTATCATAGAAAAGTGTCTACCTAGTTTGGATTTTTCGCAAACGTACCAAACGCGGCCACAATTTTTGACCAAAATTTTTTCTGAAAAAATTTTAAGCAACACGAAAATGATCGTATCCAATGTGTTTATGAGATAATTTGCCAGGGACGGTTTTTTGATTTTGCCAAAATATCATTTCAGTATGCAGAAATTGAGCATTTGCTGAAAATTTAGCATTTTATCCAACTTTGAAAAATCATTGCGCTTGATTAGAGGCTGATAAAGAGAAAAACAAAAAACCGCCCCGGGCGAATTGTCCAAACATACTGTGTGCAAAATATCTTTTAGATTCACCCATTGGTTGTGGAGCAATCTTCGGTCAAAAAATTTTGGCCGCAATTTGACGAAATCAGTTATTCGACCAGAACTTTAGACTCATTCAGTGTACAGGGCTCTAATTAACCTAATTTGTGCCTCTTTCGAAGCTCTTTCATTTGAGTATAAACTTGTCTACGCTTGTAGTGTACACTGGCTCCAATTCGACAAAACCTGTTTTCAGCAAGATTGTGTCAAAAATAACCAATTTTCGAGCAAAAATTGATCAAAAATTCACTACTCAAGAACGATGAGAGCTAGAGAGTTATGTCTAAAAGCAAAGTTGTAGAGCACATAATAAGCTTTAAAATGATTATAGTCGCTGAGAATAATTTTCTATATATAGTTCTAGAACTTCAAATTTCTGTTTCTCACTGTACATGTGCGTTATGAAGCTGGCGTTTTTGCAGGACGTTTATTATTATTCCCGATGTATTTTCTAAAAATTTGAATGAAATCGGGCAATAATTGCACTTTCTGCAACTATATCTGCACGTAAGGGGAGCTCGACCTTAAGCCAAGTTATGCTGGTTATGTAGAAAACAGAGATTATTAAATTTTTGGCGATTTTATACCATTATAATATGTATATACCCACACTTTTGATCTTTACACCACTAGCGGGAGACCGTGACCCGTCCCTCTTTCTCGTTTTGAAAAACTCCAGATAGCTAGAGGAAAGGTTTATGGATAGCGGTTGCATTAGACTTTAGCCTTGAAGGAATCTCAGCTTTTACAAAATCCGCTGTGATCCTATTCTTGTATGTATAGTTGAGTTCCTACTACCCAGTTTTAGTTATACCTATGTACGTACGTATAGCTTGTATCCCTGTTATAGTCGTGTGGTCTGCCTTCTGTAGCTGTTGTTTTCTGATTTGTCAGGTTGTTAAAGAACGTGACCAGTTATCCAAAGATAATAGCAAAAATATAATGAGCCGCACTCGACTGGAAACGCTTTGCCGTGAATTACAGAAAACCAACAAGTTGATTAAGGTTTGTGCTTTTTGTTATAGCAAACTTAAGGTGAACATAACGTTGCGTAAAGTTGTATACTTATCATTCCTGAATTATGGGATGATACTTGGGTTATTTAACTAATATAATATGCTATGCGCTAATATTTTATTTTGCGTTTGCTTTGTTTATTTTTGCTAGGCGGGCGGGAGGATAGAAGGGTGCCCTCCCATGAAATGCCTTCCATAAATCCTGACCTTTCTCTAACACAAGAAATTGGCAATATTTATATACCATTTTTGCTCTGCATTTGCCGACATTTTCAGGCTTCGGCTATCTAGTTTCCTAAACATTTAACTATTTTAGGATAAACTCACCTATATTCTATTCTTGCAATTTGCAAACATAATATAAGCGTCAAAATGTGCGCAAGACTTATTTCGTTCCCCCATTTTGGGTGAGATCCCTTCCATCAATGGGTGACCTTCCCCTCCTGAAAAATTGCCTAGAAAAGGCCAAACGTACATACAGTAATTCAAGTTGTGCTATTTAAGGAAGAAAATCTCGAGAGGATACGTGATCAAGAAGAAAAGAGGCGAGAACTTACCAATAAATTTCAGGTTCATATGCTTTATATATATCTTTTACTTTCATACAAAATCTGTTGATTGTATGCAGTAAGTCTTCATAGTATAGTAGTTCTCTCTTCGATCAGGCCCAGCAGCGAATACCCGCTGGGATCGCCTCCAACTTTAAATCCAGCGTATAATCTCTGTGCTAGTGACTCTTTGCCAATTTTTCTGCTTGCGTATAAATGTTATGGTGACGGTCGAGTGGTTAATGCGTTCGACTAAGGATCTAACAGCCTGGGCCCCGTTGCATAAAAACTATCAGTCCACACTGATAGACTGTTAGACTGATAAATATCAGTGTTAGAATTGCATAAAGCTTCTGATAAAAATCAGTGAATTCTATCAGTCTTATTATCAGTGCAACCTTAACTGACAATGGAACGCCGCTTTGACTGACTGATTAGACTGATAATCAGTGTAGGAACTACTAAATGGCAATGAAAGCGGTCATATGTTTGTCTTAGTGCGCATAATTGGTCTCAATTTGATTATATCTTTATAGACTATATACTAAAAGAATTTGTAATGCTGTTTTAGTTATAGTTGAAAAAATTTAAAACTGCTAATTAAAGCTCTCAAATTCTTAATTTCATCCGATTTTCTTCTTTAATGTGTCCCGATAAATTGTTTTCAAAGTAAATATTACTTAGTTTCAGTTCCAAAATAGGAAAGCTACATACAAATAGTCTCTCCATTATCACTCTAACAGTGGCTTGATGACTGTTAGACTGGTAGGTCCGTTTTAAGTTTTAACAGTGTAAAACTAACACTGTTAGCTTTTATGCAACAAACACTGTTAAAGTCACTGATAGTTTCACTGATATTTACCTTACTTACTTTACTTTAAACGGCATCACTGTGTCCAGTGCTTCACCGGTACCACTATCATCCATCAATCAGCCTGGCAACGGTTTCACGCCATTGATCTCTGTTGCCAGCCATGTCCACACAAATCTCTCGCCACTGTGATTTCCAGTGCCTTCCGTATGGCGTTCGTAGAGAATGTAGGTCCTGGAATACTGTCCTCTGCCAGGTTCGCCTAACACCACCAGCTGGTCGGCGCCAATGAACTGGCGGTTTCGCAAGAGCCAGTGATTTAGCAACTGAACCATCTGGGAGCCGCAGGACATGTCCTAACCAGGTGAGGCGACGACGCTGTGTGACCGCATGTAGCCTGCTAGTTTCTCCAATTCGATTACGGATCTCTTGATTTGTCACTCTATCCAAGTAGGTTATCCTCAGAATGCGTCTAAAACACCGCAATTCGAACGCCTCAAGTCTTTGTAAGTCAGCTTCCAGCCGAGGCCAGGATTCTGCAGCATACAGAAGATATTTACCAGATAACAGTGGACAAACAGTGTTAGTTTATATGCAACGGAAACAACTGTTAGACTGATAGACTGATCAACTGTTAAAAGTTTTGTGCAACGGGGCCCTGGGATTCAAATCACCAGTGCCACAGGGTCTTTCTCAAATCCCCTTGAGCAAGCGGCTAAGCACATATCGGTTACCGTGGGTTCCAGTCAACCCAGTTCTCTATCCTTAACTGATCGGTAAATGGGTACCACTGGTGCGAAGGTAACAGGAGTCTGCGTAGTCAACATTTGAGTTGTCACTCTTGGCTTCAGGCTGAGAATCCGGAGATAAGCACCGGCACCCTGTAATCTTCTGTAGGTTGGAGAGTTCTCTCCATGGGTCACTTTACCTTTATTATAGGGGGGCGCGAAAGCGACCCCCTATAATATGGGTGTAAAAGGCTCTGCGCGGCCCTATGGGACTCGTTCGAGCACCGTGCCAGCTCAATACTGAACGAAACTCGGCAAGTTTGGTATCGTTGGAACCTACACGACGAGTACAACAAGTTGCAAAAAAGTTTTGGTCAAAATTTTCAACTTTGAAAATTTTCGCTTCCGGACAAGTTAGGTCCGTTTGTTTTTTTTTCTGTGTTAGTCACGCTTGGAAAAGGGCTATTTTGTGCAGAGGTGTTTGAAAGATGTGGACATTTTCAGCCGGAAAGGTTTATATTTTCTGAATGCCGATATGGTCCCATGTGCCCCGCGCTATATTTTTTCGCTGCCCGGCCCGGCATGCCACCTGGCCGGCCGGCCAAAAGTGGCCTCACGGCGTTTTTGGCCAAAAAACGGCCATTTTGTGTCACGCCCACAGGGCTCAGGGAACAAGGTAGAGACACGCGGTTTGTTGCATGAACAAGTACGGAGGGGATACTAGTGCGTAACGTTGGCCGATTTTTGATTTAGGTCCTGGACCGTTCTGGCGGCCGGTCCAAAGTTATCCGGTCCAAATGGCCATTTTGGAAAAATTTCTAAGTCCCAACTCCACAGAAAATAGTCAAAAATAGGCCTAAATATGCTGTTTTGGGCCATATAGTGGGACGCATATAAGGGTTGTCGGGGTCGCTGAACACGATGAGCATAGTCGCAGCGCTGTGCGGTGCTGCTATCGTGCTGTACTATTATGCAGCAACCATAGCAAAAAAAAAAAAAAACGTTTTAAGAAGGCTAAATCAAATTACAACAAAAGAGCTCACAGGCAAAAATGTCAACAGGTCAAAACAGCTGTTTATTTTGATCGGTTAGCTTTCGAAAATCGATTAGCAAATAAAAATTGTGTCAACAATTTTTATTCTTATGCGAGGAAACGGTTAAGTAAAAAAAGACTCCAGCATTGTTGCCCTTACTAACAGTAACGGTGATGTAGTATATGATAATGCAGATAAATGCTCAGTGTTAAATGAAACATTTGTATCTGTTTTTACGGCGGACGATGGTAATATGCCACATGTTGTGAATATTGTATCTGAAGCTGACTCCTTGGTTGACTGTTTGTTTAGCGAAAACGATGTTTTCAAAGTGTTAAAAGATTTATCACCAAAATTGTCTGCTGGTCCAGATGGAATACCAAATGTCTTTTTAAAGAAATTGGCTCATTCTCTTAAAAAACCGCTTACGAAAATTTTCAGAGAATCTCTAAATTCTGGCGAAATTCCTAGTGATTGGTTGAGAGCCGATGTATGTCCTATTTATAAAAAGGGTAACTCCAAAGATCCTAAAAATTATAGACCTGTTAGTTTGACTGCTGGCTGCTGCAGAGCAATGGAAAGAGTAGTAAAACCTTTCATGGTAAACCACTTTAATAAGCACCACCTTATTAGCAAACACCAACATGGGTTTGTTTGTAAGAGGTCTACCCTTACACAATTGCTTGAATGTACTCAATGTTGGATAGACGCATGGGATGCTGGTGACTGTGTTGATATTGTATATATTGATTTGATGCGAGCTTTTGATACAGTTTGTCATTCAAAGCTTTTGCGAAAACTAGAAGCACTTGGGATTAGGGGAAAGATGCTGGCATGGATTAGGGCCTTCCTTACGGGGAGATTTCAAAGAGTAAAGTTGGGTTCCTCCAAATCAGATTGGGCTCCAGTCTCAAGTGGAGTACCACAAGGTTCTGTACTGGGTCCTATATTGTTTTTGATTTATATTAATGACTTACCGGAGAATTTGTTGTCAGAAATTCGACTGTTTGCAGATGATGCGAAAATTTTCTCTACTGTCAATAAGTCATATGGGGCAAATGTGCTTCAAAATGATCTTTTTCAAATTGATGCATGGACTAGAGATTGGCAAATGACTGTAGCAGCTAATAAGTGTCTGGTAATGCATTTGGGTTATCGTAACGATAATCAAGTTTATACTTTGGGTGGTGAATCTCTGTCCGATACTGAGTTTATGCGGGACCTGGGTATAATGATGAGTAATGATTTAACATTCTCTAAACATATAAGTCAAATTAGAGCTAAGGCCAACCAGAGAGTAGGAATTATTTTTAGCAGTTTCTCTAGTAGAGATGCAGTCCTCTTAACTAAACTTTTTGTGACGTATGTTAGACCAATTTTGGAATACTGTACCCAGATATGGTCACCTAGTTTGCTTAAAGACATTGACACTGTGGAGGGAGTACAGCGTGCATTTACAAAACGACTGTATGGCCTTGAAAATTTTACTTACAAAGAAAGACTTAAACGTTGCAACCTACAGTCATTGGAAATGAGAAGGTTAATGTATGATTTATATTTGATGCATAGTATAGTGTATAATGCCTTTGATTGTTCTTTTGATGATTATTTTACATATTCGCCTGACGCAGGGACAAGGGGCCATAATAGTTTGTCTATTAGACCTAAGCGATATAAAAAGTCTAGAGCAAGTCATTTCTTTTTCTATAGAATTTGCAATGTTTGGAACTGTTTACCGGACAGTATTGTTACCTGTTCTTCTCTGAGCACATTTAAGTCGAAATTGTTAAAGCATGAAGCTCAGCTGCACAAGTTTATGCGGGGGCGTGCATTACAAGGACAGTAGTCCTTTGCATGCCATAATTTATTTGGTTTCACGCAATGTGTGTACTTTCATAAACTAAATAACTTTAATTTTGTTGTTCTCAGTCGCATTTTATTTAAATATCTAATAGCGTACAAACCCGGGTTGCCAACCTTGCGTCACTGTGTGTATATATACGCTCATGCCTTTGTATGAGTTTATATATAATTGTCTACTAATCCTGTCACGACGTAGCCGCTTACATGCATCAGCATCGCCGTGGCAGATGTAATACCTGTTGTATGTGGACGCGGCATTGGGGTTGGGGCAAGGGCCGCGGGGCAAATCACGTCTATGTAATAAAAGATAATGTACTAACAAGGCGTGATTTACTCGGGATTAAAAAAAATAAAAATAAAAAAAAAGGCCGCTTGTTGGAGTACTGTTAAAGGCGGAAAAAAATAAAAATGGTGGAAAATATTTTTGTTGTAAGGGGGGGGTACTGGTGTTGTGGTTGGTGGTTCTCTCTGTTTCCTCCGCCGTGGTTGGTGTGGTGTCCCAAACACAACGTCGGTGATAAATTATTTTTTTTTTGGCTCTGGTTTTTGTAATTTGGGGAAAAGGTATAGTTGGGGACGACCACTTTTTTTTATATATTTTGTGTTTATTATTTCGTTTGTTTGTGGTGGTGCGGGGGGGAGTAGGGGTGGTATAAAATATTGCAACGTCTAAAAGTACAAATTGTGCACATGTGCGGGGGAGTAATGTTTGTATTTGGTTGTTTGTTTGTTTAGTGCTAGTGGTTGTATTGTTTGGGTGTGGTGGTGGGGGGTGTGGGTACTAGATTCTAAATACATTTAATAATAGTGGTGCAGGGATGTGTTGGGTGTGTTTGAGTTGTGTTAGAGGAGAAGGTGGGGGTTGGGATTTTTTTTTTTCGGTTTTTTGTTCTGTTCTTTCGGTTGATGATTAATGATTGGCGGAATTTTTTAAGTTTCTTTCACACAGCTTTGACATTTTTTGCCTTTTTTTGGGGAGCTTTTAAAAAAAAATGGAAAGGGATAAAAGGGGCCGGGGGGGAGGAGAAAAGGTGTTATGTGGTATTATGTGGGAGGGGAAGGGGGAAAAGGTTGTTATGAGGGGGTTAGGGGGGGGGGGGTAGGGGGAAGGGGGGGGGAAGAGCAGTTAAATGGGGTCATATTTGGGACCATCTCCGATAAACACTATTACTAGTTGCTCTCTCTCCTGCTCTCGAGGCAAACGTATATTTTTTATTTTTATATTCTTGCGTTTTATGTGTGAACGATTAAATTATAATATAAAAGCTATTTCAAATTAACAAAGCGGTGTGGTAGGGGGGGTTTTTTGTGTTGTTTGTGCGGGATGTGGGTGTAAAGTTGTGTGTAAAAGATTAAGTTGTAAAGCAGGTGACATTATGTACGTGTATTATTGAGGAAGGGCAGGCCATGCTGACAAATCGTATAATTTTCCGAAGAACTGCCAAGAGCAATAAATAGCAAGCAGCAGCCGATAGAAACTCTGGACAGTTTTCGCGAATATGGGTTGTTCAGCGAAGCTGGTCCATATTAGTGCGCTTTTAACCTAGTCCTCCTGGCATTTACAACCTGCCCCTCCCATATTAACGTTTTAAAACCTAGTCCTCTGTCCATTTACAACCGAATGTCACCCATATTGCATTTTTCATGCTCCACCGGAGCATTTTTATTCTTGTGTTATGTCCCTTAATTTTAGAGTTCTCTGGACGAACTGCGTGATTCCATGGAATTGGGAAAAGAGCGGAGTCTGAAACTGCAGGAGGAAAATTCGCAGCTGGCTGCCAAGCTTCGCTCCATCATGGAACAATATAGTGCCAAAGATTCTGTATGAGTCCTACCTTTTATATCTGAAATGAATAGTTTTCCTCTTTTTTTAGATCAGTTTTCTGCATTGGAGTCCATTGTTACGTTCCGTTTAGGATTTTTGTTAATCCTTGGGACACTACTATTATGACGTCTTATCTTCGGCAATAATTGTGTCTGATTGTGGTGAATAATCCCTTGTTCTCAAAACTATTGTTGAGATTGGTGGGTTAATTTTCGTTTACCGCCCACTGTCCTTGATATTTACTGTTGATTTATGTGCACTTTTTCAAGCCTGCCGTTCTTAGAATTAGTTGATTTGCATTCAGTCTAAGTCGTCCAGTCTTCAACAGTCTCTGCATTTACTTTTTTTACCTATTTACTGTTAGTTATTTCAGCATGCCAGTAAAATTGTAGAAACCAAAGATCTTGAGATCCAGCTGCTGCAGGCCAAACTGGAATCCAGTGAACTCCAGATGAAACAGCTGGAGGAGATTCATTTGAGGGAAAAAGAAGAGGTTCGTGTTTTCTTCCGCACCTCTATTTTTTCCATAGAGTGTGCTGCAAAGTTTTAGTTGGTGTGAACTGCTTATCTGCTATAGCTGTTTAGCACAGCAGTCCTAGTACCAAGAGTACATAATATTAGAGTGTGACAACTGGCAAGCTCTCTCTTATCAGAGCAAAAACTAGGCTCTGTTCGCTAACGGCCTACCCCCTCCATAAATTGGACCCCAGTGAACAAAGTAAATTCGCTCGCTCCGTGGGAAATCCGATGGACATGGACCCCATCAAATGGAGATCCCCACAGGTGCTCCCTGGCATCCGTCTGGTCAACGGCGCGAATGGGTTCCACACTCCTGGGGTCACGGTATTAATTGGCCGTCTCGGATTAACATGGAAGCGTGGCATCATTCCTTAAATATGCTACCAGCTGTTGGATCCATTCCCATCATCCCCTGGATGTCTTGGATCATGGACATGCGAAGACGTGTGCTGGACTGATGCTTGCTGAAGTGCCCTCATATAGCATCTTGCTGACGAGCCCAGATCAGAAGAAGAAGAATTCGCTCGCTATGTTTGTATTCTAAAGTTCGAAACAGACACAAATTACACTAACGCACTGCTTGTTTTTTGAGCTTAAGCACATAAACATAGAGCGAGTGAACGTACCCCCTTTCGGACCCCGTACCTATATAGGGGCGGAGTGAGAGGGGGGTCAATTTGGGGAATGGGGTAAGCCGATGAAAACGAAAACGTTTACTCCAGGCGTTATAGACGGAAACAGACGTTGAAAATAACACTATAACAATAAACAGTTTCAAGAAATAAACATAAAAAATACATTCAATGAGCATACATACATAATGAAACAGAACACTTTTATTTAACAACAATTTTCTTTTAAAATCCACCACATCTTTACTCAAAATAATAGATTCCGGCAGAGCGTTCCATGGTAGTACAATCCTATCCTACATGGGAAACTGAGTTTGCGTAAATTCAAATCATGGGGGTGCTCGGAGAGCCCCCCATAATATGAGCTATAAAGGCACTTTGCGGATTTTGAAAAGTGCTAATTAGGCATAACTAATTAACGGGAAGGAATTAAGAGCTAATATTTACATTTTTGAAATCTCCAGGCCGAGAGCTTTCGAATGATACCAAACTTGCCCGGAAAAAATGAACTTTGAAAAAATCGACTTTCTCTTACGGGTTTGAAAGTGGGGGTTTTTTTTCTCTGTATTCAGCATGATTTTTGTCGATTTTGTGTTAACTCGATTTTTCGAACGGCCCATAGGAAAAATTTTTCTATACTATTTTTTGAATATCTAGGCAATGGTACTTAGCAAGTTTATGTTTTTTTCCGAATTTCAATCTGGTTCGATTTTTATAGATGGTCAAAAATGGAAAAAATACCGTTTTTGGACACATTCAAGCTGAAAAATTAAAATAGTCTAAAAACGGGCAAAAACAGCGTTTTCCGGCCTTGGGGTGGTAGTCATGTATAGTAAATCGGGGTCGCTGAACACGATGAGCATAGTGCCGACACCGTATCTCGCCTGGTTGTTGTTGTTGTTGTTGTTGTTGTTGTTGTTGTTGTTCCTGGATCATCTGGTTAGGAACCAATACGATGGAGCGGGCTAGAGCCGCCCCACACCCCGAAGGAAGTCCACCACTGATACTGGGGCCTCCGTAAGGATCGAGAGGGATGGGTTTATCCCCAGGTGCCTGACCCGGGAGGGAGTGTGCGCAGGACAGTCGAGTAGTAGGTGCTGGAGGTCTTCACATTCATGCCCGCAGTCCGGACATCTGGGACTGTCCGCCATTCCAATTCTATGGCGGAACGCTCCAAGGATAGTGCAGTGCCCGTTGCTTCGTAACTGGGCCAGCACAGTTCGTTCCTGTTTGGACAGGCCGCTTTCCAGGGAGGGGTTGGGTACAGATCCGTTGGCGTAGATGCCAAGAGGGTCGGAATTCAGGCGCTCCTGTCTGGTTATTTCTCTGAAATGCCGTTTGATCACGGCCTTGGCAGTCGCATAGTCAACGCAGGCCTCTTGCTGGTCCAGATTTCGGGATGCGGCCTTTGCGGCTTCATCAGCCGCCTCGTTTCTGGCTACACCGATATGGGCAGGGATCCACTGGAAAGATATATGGCAACCCAGGCTGGAAAGTTCCACCAGTTTTCCCCAGATATTATCCAGCAATGCCGAGCCACCGCAGAGGTTTGCGGTCGACAATTTGGCAATGCTGGATTGGGAGTCTGTGCAGATCCGGATCTCCTTCCAGTTGGGATGGCGGTTCCGGAGAGCCCAGGCTAAGCCTGCATCAATAGCTACGTTCATCTGGTTCATCTCGCCTGGTTCATCTGGTTCAACTGGTTCAAAGTTGAACCAGTTCCTGGTTCAAGCTACTGGAGATAGCTAGAAGGCTGAAATTTTGCATACGAAGGTTATTGGGCATGGGGAATTCATTGGTGGTGTTACTTTGGTGATCCGACCCATGGCTGGCCAGATCTGGTTCAACTGGTTCAAAATTGAACCAGTTCCTGGTTCAAGCTACTGGAGATAGTTGGAAGGCTGAAATTTTGCATACAAAGGTTATTGGGCATGGGGAATTCACTGGTGGTGTTAACTTTGGTGATCCGACCTATGTCTGGCCAGATGTGTACTATGTAGGTACTCATTTCTGGAGGGTCCAATTTGTGGGGGGGGGTCAGCCGTTATCGTGCAGATGATGTCCCCGGCCGAATGACTAAGAATGTGACGCTTGTCAGACTCTTAGTTATTATGTACTCTTGGTATTATTTATAGGGTTAGCCGCAATAGTTTTATTTTTGTGTTGTTCTATAATGTGTTTCCTTGTTTTGATTTAGTGGTTGACTCGACTGACAGAGCGTGAACAGCAAATTGGACTACTTGTAGAAACTGAAAAGCAGCTGAAGGAGCAGGTATGCGGCAGCTTATGTCTGTATTTTTTACTGTTTTCTGTACTTTTATAAAAACGCAAGCTTTTGTAGGCTTCACTTCTGTATGAAAGTGGATGAAACTTTCTAAATATATTATTTTTGTGCTTTTTAACATTCTGAGACCAGTCTCGCATTTTTAGGTGAAAACAAGAAATTTTTGTTTCTACCATTATTCTATCAGTATGTAGACGTGGACCAGATTGGTTGTTATAACTGGAAAGAGGGCACAAAATTGAACATTTTGATTTTACAATCCTTGTGCTATCTCTAGTAGTTAAGTCGGTACAAGCCAAAGTATTTTGGATGTCAAAAATAGCGGTTTTCGAGAAAATCAGTTTTTTTTGCAAAATTACCTCCGAATCTTGTGAACAATTTTGGTTTATTTATACCAGGTCGATACACAGTCTCATTGGACATTTTATCAATGCCAATTAGCTGGACTTCGTTGGATTCCGAAAAACCATTTTGGCAAAATTGCGATTATTTTGTTTTGAACGTCGATTTCTCAAAAACTACTTAATGGAATCGCTTGATTTTTGGCTGGATGAAAATTCGCACTATTGCGCAGGGTCATTTTTCGTGGTTCAAGGTAGAACGTCTCCAGTTGCGAGAAAACTCAATGCACATTTGTGAAATTTGGTGGATTTTCTGGAGGATTAAGATCTGTTGAGCTAAATCCAAGAAATGTCCCTCGGCCACTAGCGTAGATACGGGGTGGGGCCGTCCCCCCCGAAATGGTTTTGCCCCCCCCCCTGAAAAAATTAGCCAGGGGAAAAATTTTAAGCCCGCGCGTAGCGCGTTCGTTTAACTTTATCATAAGCACAAAGAAATTGTACTGACATGCAAAAAAAATTAGTGCATTTGTACTTTATTGCAAATTTTTCGCACCTTCAGTGCGACTTCATTATTAGCATACACTATAATTTATTACATCTTTACTAGTTTGCTTTACTTTACTTTGTTTTGCCAGCTTTGTAGTTTAATTTAATTTTTTGCCAGCTTTAATTTTTTCAACTTCTGGGGGGCGACCCCCCCCCTTTTTGGGTTTTAGTATGCCGCTTTCGGTTCGATTGCAACACATTTACGCTATGAATCTTAGAAAATTTTTGTATTCCCAGTCTTCGGTCCAAACCGCCCCCTGAAAATTTTTTGTACCTACGCTACTGCCCGCGGCCCACATATGGCACAAAAAGAACTTAGGGCCGATTCTACAGTTTTGAGAAATCGATACTCAAACATATTTGGTCTATATTTAGCGAGTCTTTATGTCAGAAAATTTTTCCTAATTTTTTGCTAATTTTGCTAGTTCCCATGTGAATATGCTGACTATAAGCTTTAAAATGATGTATAAAGCTCTTTCCAACTCCAAAAATTGTTTAAGTTATAGCGTTTCAAAAAACTCACCACAAAACCAGTACACGAAAGGATGGCACCACCTTAAGATCAGATCTTAGATAGTCGATACCGAATAACGGCATTCTTGTTCTCATTGTCCCTTTGCTTATTTTAGCTGGCCATTTACGCTGAGAAATATGAGGAGTTTCAGAATTCCCTCAAGTCCAGCAATGATGTGTTTACCACTTTCAAAACAGACATGGACAAGGTATGTAAAGGCTGTTATATTTTGCGGTCTATGTGAAGAAACTGCAGATTCATCCAGGTTCTAATCTTTGATAACCTGGCAACGATTCTCCAACGGATGTTTTTAAATTCATGAGTATGCATTTCATGGCTTTGTTTTGAGAAAAGTGTACAATAGTGGGTGTGAACCCTTTTGCGCTGTACTTAGTTGTAACAGAATAATTTTATTGCCTTACGTACAAAGTACCCTCCTCCAACCCGTGTAGGGATTTGTTCTGCTATTACTAAAACTAGAAAAAATTTTGGAAACTGTTTTGGTGATCAGAATTATTTGTTATCAAATTCATTCCTGCTTAGTTAAATATTTATTCCGTTGAAACTGTGCATCATTCGCCTACCGTATATACATCGAGATCGAGTCAAAATATTGCATTTTAAGCTCTTAGACTTTTGTCCTGTGATGACTTTTTGCTTCTCAACTCCTCCCTCTCGTTAAGTTTGTTGAACTGAAAATGGTTTACGCTGGTGCCTTTAATCGTGATTTCAGATGACAAAACGTCTGGCAAAATTGGACGCGGAAACGAAGCAGTGGAAGGCGAAATGGGAAGAGTCTAATCAAGCCCTGATTGAAGTCATTCAGCAGGTAAAGCTCCAGTCTAATTTTAGACTATTTGAACAGATACGGTAAGAAGGAAACGAAAGTCTCTAATCCTGCTAAGGAAAAGTAGAAACTGTAGTACCCGACATTGCGTACTTGTAGTGTTGTAAATTTTATTCAAATTCTGCACAGTTACCGTATTATATATGCCAAACAGTGGCGCATGGCCGTTTTTTCGGAATCGACAATTTCGGATTTGATTTTTGTAATCCAAAAAGCGCCCGCTCCCGAAAAAACTCCCATGGATTTTTTGAAAACCGTCTTATAATTACTGTTTCACCATTTTTCGATAAATTTCTGCTGATGACAAGCTGCTTGGCCAGTGTCAGTTGCTCACATGTCTATCCAATGAAGATACGATTGATTTAAACCTTGAAATAGCTTAATCAGTCACAGCTTTGTTCACAGACTTCTTGTTTTCAATGTCCTGAAAGTGAGCATTGAGAAATCCAAAAAAGCACCCACCTTTTATTGGGTGGGCCGCTGTTTGGCATGATATATACAGTAAATGCGCACAATAAGAAACCTAATGAAATTTGGAGTTGCCGTACGCGTCGTGTTTAGATTTTTGTTCCTTTATCTTCTTGGGGGCTTTTTAAATGTTTCATTGACTGCTTATAAACAGTTGTAAAGGAGCTGTAAAAAAAGAAGATGTGAAAAATATTTATATATCAGGGACAATATCTTGGGAATTTTAGAAGGGCAAAGTAGAGGAGGAGTGTCTGAAGCTGAAGGAGAAAATTGTGAAACTGGAAAGTCTTTGTCGTGCCTTGCAACTAGACAGGAAGAAGTTGTTGGATGGATGTAAGCTTTGTTGTATTGTTTCTATACTTTCAACCATGGACGTATCCAAAGAGCGTTTCAGATTGAAACTCCCGTTTCTGGCCCTCCGCTGCTAAAAATTGCTAATCTTAAGTGGTTTTTAGGCTAAAATATTGAAAATTTCGTTAAAAATCCGGCGAAGCCGGAAACTTTTTTTAAAATTTAGGGTAAAAATTGAAAAATTTGGCAATTTTTTAGGTCACGGGGGGGGGGGGGGGGGTCGCCGAATAGGGGGCGCCCCCCCCAGTAAAAATAAGCCAGCCGCCCTCCCCCCGATAATTTCGATACCTAGTTCAAAAATAGTAAAATTTCTAAAATTTCCTTCCAAGTCGTTTTCCTTTACACATTTCTTTCGAAAGTTTTGCACGTTCGTCGCTTTTTAATCGTTTAACGATTAAATTTAAGTTAAACTTAAATCACTAATAGTGTGTACTATTTTGATTCATGCCTTATTTTTCACATTATTCCAATCCACATTCTTATTGAAGTCAGGCTAGCTGCAAGGTTTGCGCGAAGTTCTTTGACTGGACGGAAAACGTTTCACCAAATTTGACAAAATTAGTTTTGTGACAACAAAAAATTTGTTCAAGTCAAACCTCCCCCTTTTGAAATCCTGGATACGCGCCTGCTTTCAACTGGGATTGAAATTGAAAAAGGATCCTCCAAAGGATGCGTAGCCGATACAATGTTATCTTGTAGGGTTTAAGGTTCGGATAGAAATTATACGTATTAATTTGTAATCTTAGAGTTGAAATGTTTACTGTATTAGATTTGGTAACCAGGATAGTGCTTAAAATTATTATTATTAAAATTATAAAACTAAAATCCTTCTAAGAGGTTTCCTAGTACTATTTATGTCTTTTTCATTGAAGATTTAATGTGTATATTTTTAATAGCATTTTTCATCTTTCACTGCATGATAAAATATGTTTTGAAAACTATTAAAATCCGTAACAGCACTGAATTATAATAAAATAAAAAGTTGGTACGAAACTTAACTTGTTCCTATAATTTATTCAAAACTGTAGAATGAAAATAATAGTATGCAGTTTGCGCAAACTGTCGTAGTCATACCATCCGCATATAGGTTTTGCTGTCTCTTCTAGTTGCTTATATTTGAATTTATACATAAAACTCATTTGATTTTCAGTGAATCCGAAAGTTTTGGAAGCTTTAGGCATCAATGCTGAAGATGAACCTGCCCTAAGCAATGCTCAAAGTAAGTGAGCACTTAACTGATGCTTTCTTGACTTCTTTCAAGCTTGCACGAATTTTGCTGGTTTACTATTGACTTCAGTGAATTTATGTACGTGATCGGAAATTTTGTTACCGCTCTTTTTACCTAGGATAATTTCGGCAAACATTGTGAACTAATTGGGAAGGGTCCGAAAAACCTGTTTTTCCGATGTCCTGGTAAGAAATATCTCTGGGGCTGGACATGTTATGTATTAGGCCAGTTTGGATGTTTTGTCTGAGGAAAAGTGTAGCATACCTACTGCTAAAGAGTGGATGATCTGCAAACTCTTTCTGCTAAAGCTGCACCTTGTACCGTGAAAACTGTATTGGAACTCCTTCATGTGTGTATGTGTGTCACTATCATTCTCTTCTTAATTTTTGACCACGTTCTTCATATTATTGGCCTGACTTTGTTTGTGTGTCTTTCGCTTTTCAGGCGCCGATACCGATGCCAGTGATGTTGCCTGTTGCTCATCCAGCTCTGCTCCTCACACTGCAACAGTGGCTAACTTTGCAGCTGCTGATCCTGGTGCTGCTTCTCCTTCGCCTTCTTGCGAAGGTTCTGGTTTGCCACAGTGCCCACCTCTGCCTGGCCAGGTCGATAAATCCCATATCAAGGAAGGGCGTGAGGGAGAAAAGGAGAAAGCTACAGTCGCCGATCTTCCAGGGACTGAGGATGTCTCCAGTATGCCGCCTCCCAAAGATCATGTCTCCACGGATGCAGTAGATACCTCCTCCTAGATGGACTGAGTGCTTTCCTCCGATTTTCTACTGTATTAGTATTGTGTGCTACTGCCCCATCCCTTCGCTCGGAACAGTTGCTCTTAAATCTCAAGCCTTCCCTTTCTTTAAGTCATGCATTTGTATTAATATCCAGTTTGTATTGTTTTGTTTTCAACTGTTTTTAGTTTTTGTTTTGCAAATTTTAGCTGGTAAAACTATGTAACAGTGTAAAGCATATTGCTTTATCTCCTTGACGGTGAGTTTTGTCTTTGCTTTTACATCCTTGATGTGTATTTTGATGTGCTGTGAATTTTTGTCATAACAGTTTTAACATCTACGCTTGATGTATGCATACAGAATAGTTATCGAAGCTCTAACTTCTATTAAGTAAGCAATCTTTTCGCGAAATTTTTAACGAAGTTATCAAAACTTAAGATTATGATTAATCTTTCGGGAACCTTTTTAACCTAGTTCTGTTAGTGGAGTTGATTGCCTTAATAGTTAATTTATTTTTGGCTATAAATAAACGTTATTACTTTGATTTAAGTGAAGTGCTTTACAAAGAAAATTGTTTATATGTACGGCATGTACTTGAAATATGACATTATGTGTGTGCAGTTGCACTGGACTAGCACTTCGTCTTTACTGCTCTCATTGATGATTTCTAATTTACGTGTGCTACTTTTTGTTTTCAAGTTTTAGAGTAAAAGTTTGCTGTGTTAACTGTGATCAGTAGTCGGTTAAGTTTCACTTTATGGGTGAAACGAAAAATATGTTAATACAAATACGAAAAAGTATCCAGACAAATTTCTGATCTGTTGAGCTTTCCTCTAACTTATGATTTTTGATAAAAGTTTAAAATGTCACAGGTTTTTTGAGATGTTGAGCACGAATCTGAAATCAGCTGTTTATTAGTTCGGTGATCTCTAAAGTTGTAAGCTTAAGGGGGCGGGCTGCGAACGGGTTGGCCTGATAGCGTCGATTTGAAATTTTGTTTGAAGTTTGGTAAAAAGTTGCGAGGTTATCCTTGCTCCGTTTACGATCTAATAGAATTAGCAGCTCCTAGCCTACCCCAGCTTTTTACCAATTATTAGGCTCTAGTAGGGGCAAGCTGTGGCTAAGTTTCAAGGGTTTTGGTTTTCCCGTTAGAGTGCTAGCTAAATTTTTGGTTAGAAATAACCCTTATTTTTAGGCTAAAAAGCTAGCTAAGCGCTGTAAAATAGGGGCTCTGGCTTATCCCTAGTTGGGAGCCCGCCCCCCATTTGTCGACCTCCCCCCCCCATTCGAGAGAAGCCCCCCATAGATCCCGACCTCCCCCCATAACCCCAAAAATTGCCAAATTTTACCATTTTTGCCCCAAATTTTCAAAAAATTTTCCGGCTTCGCCGGATTTTTGACTAAATGTTTCCTATTTTAGCTTTAAAAACACCTAAAATTAGTAATTTTTTAGCGATTTTTAACAGCACAAAAAACGTACAAAAATTCTAAAAATTTTCTAAAAATATGCCCCCCTTCATCGATGGGGGGCCATGAAGCCCCCCCCCCCCCCCATAAAAATTGCCAAGGGATAAGCCAGGGGCTTATAGGGGTTCTTTGACCTGCTAAATCCGAATATGAAATCCGTTTTTCGATATGACGCTTCCTTCGTTCACCATACGCTTACAACTGTCTTAGAGCTTTATGGAGCGATCTTTACCCATATATACTTCGAGAAAGCGATCCAGCATTTCTAAAACTAGAGCGAGGTTGAGTGACCTAGTTTCCCGCACATTTTGATACAGTCACTGCTAGTATTGTCCAAAGCTCCAAACGATTCTGCCAGGGTGCTTTGGAGTGATTGACTCACATCTTTGAAATGCCAAGAAATAACAGCAACAATATCGATAACGTAATCTCGCACTGAGAGTGCAGGAATTAACGAATGTAATTTTCACAAAAGGTGAGGCAATTACTTGGCACATTAGTTGGACAAAATTAGGGCTTATTTCATCAACCACAGCTCATAAAAGCTTAGTTAACCGCCACCCGCCCCGCATGGACCTACCAAGAACAATTTTTCGCACTTCGATTGTATCGGACAGAAAAGTATACATTGATCTATGGATTATTTTACACTAAATCAATGAAAGCACTATATGTCAGGACAGGACTATCGCTGCAAAATTTGGGCACTACTGCACCTTGAGCATAACGTTCAGCGCACAGCGAAGTTTGTGCGCGTGTGTGTGTCATGTCGAGCTTCTGACGACAACACCAACTTGCGAGGCTCCACAGGACGCTTCGCTATGTGGAATTCTTTCAATCTTTAAACTATTTTGCACCAAACAATGCTATTACGTGTTAAACGTTACGTTACATTACGTTAAAAATTACGTCTTTTTCAACATCGAACATTTTGAAATTCGTAGCGCCCATTAAGCTTGTTTTGTAGCTATTGAAAAACGGATTTCAGATTCGTGCTCGGCTCTCCTGGATACCCCTATATGCTAGTTTTCAGCAGAATCGATGACAAATTTTTTCTTTGTTTTTGATTTTGTTGTGACTGCAGGGAAGCGTAAAAGTTCCCAAATTTGTTGCAGTAGGTTGCACGCTCCACACAGGGCTTTAATTCATGGAGTAGTCTCCATTTATTCCTTGAAGGCTGTCTAAAATCAGCGCAAACGGGTCCAGCACGAGCTTTGTATAAGTGAGATTCTCAATTTTTCAAGACTAAAGAACATTTAAGATAAAAATATTATTTAACATAAAATTAAGAGTGTTTCAATTCTTTTATGCCCACTAATTTCAGTGTTCCTTTTTGTTTATCTGCTGGTTTCAAGCTAATCGACTGAGTTGATTGAAGTTTAGCCAACGCATTGGCCAGCGATGCCGGATCCTCTGAAATGCAGGGCTTTATTTTCCTTGTCCCAGTTTGGGTTGTTCCAATCTGCTGCAAACTGTCCAATTTTCGGATGTCTTCCCGCGTATTCGTCAGACCAGCAGCCGTTTCGCTTGGTACTCGGGAAAATGTTTCTTTGCTCGGTTTTTGGGAATTAAGTCTTTCAAATTCGGCCATTTCTTCTTCCGTCTTCAAAATTCGTATTTGTATGCTCCGGGAATTTCGTCTCACCCGTTTTCCATTTTCCTTTAGCTCAACTATGGCAGTGCAGCTTTTCGGAATGGCAGCAGGCAAGGCTGATTTCGGCTTTAGCTGTTTTGTAGGAGACTGAACATGTAAGTGCTGCTTGTCCGTTAACGGTTGAGGTATTGGTTGTTTATGTCCTGTTGGTGCGCAGTAAGTAGGATGTTCTTGTCGAGGAACAACCTTAGTCACGCTTCTAACATCGCATAAATCGTCTGCTAATGGTCGTATCGCTGAATAGCTTTGACGTCGCGCTTTTTTCTCTGTTTCCTTTCTCGTAGGTTCCGACGCGCGACGGGCGCTGGCGCTGCAAATATTCAAATTTTGTTTCTTGTGAGGCATGTTTTTCTCAATTGCTCGTCCAAAAAATTCGAGTTTCGTAAGTGGTTGAACGAATCTGCGCAGGTATGTTATATATTTGTCGATAACATTAACTGGTTTGGTATCAGCAAGAGTACAAGCGTCTCACTCTTTGTAGGGATGCTTCAAGCACTGAAACTATATTTTGGGAGGATACCTGAAACTACAACTGAAATTATTTTAGGCTGCCGACTGAAACTGAAACTGAAATTGAAACTCATTTTGGTAAAGATCTGAAACTATGAAAGTCTGATCTCAAAGCATGCTGTTTTGGAGGTCTCAAGTAGTGTTTGAGGCCGGCCGGGGTTTCACCGGCCGGCCGCCGGCCGGCGGGGGCGGGCCCGGCCGCGCCCAGCGGCCGGCCGGCCGGTGAGCCGGCCGCCCGGCCGGCGGCCGGTGAGCCCGTAGGCCGGCCGGTAGCCGGCCGGCCGGCCGGCTACCGGCCTAAAGCAATTTGCAGTGCAGTATTATAACTTGTAAGATGTTTATTTTCGAATGTTATCTTAGAAAAATAGCACAGCATAGCATAGAAAATTAGCTAGATAACTAGATAACTAGATTTGGAGTTCATTTTACGGTTAGTTTCTCTATTTTGTAAATTTCTGATTGGAGATTTGTATCCCAGCCGGCGGCCGGCCGGCCGGCCGGTCGGCCGTTAGCCGGCCGGCCGCACCGGCCGCCGGCCGGCCGGCCGGCCGGTAGCCGGCGGCCGGCCGGCGAACAAAAGTCGTCGGCCGGCGGCCGGCCGGCCTCAAACACTAGTCTCAAGCCGCTATCTTGATTATATTCTGTACTGGGAGCCTAAATAATGATAAATTTATGCTTTATAGTATTTGTAATAAACTGGCTGAAATCAGAGGTCCAAAATCCGTTACACAGAGAGGCAGACAGCGAGAAGATTAAGATCAACTGTTAGGTCTAAAGATTAAACTAGCCTAGTGTGGGTCTAACCTAGTCCAGACGGTCCGCCCTTTTCGGGTACGTGAGTTCACTAATGCCTCAAGAAAAATAATTGTCCAGCGGACAATTCAGATGTTTGGCTGATACCCAGGGGTCAGTACCAGAGGTCACTGCACAAGCAAAGAGAACCTTAAAGTCGAAACAACCGTCACACTCGAAAACGCACGACCAGGGCGCCGGATGCTGGCTTCCTTCGGGCTCACTATCAACCGTCCAAGCTTCGATCTCAGCACGATCCCACGGCTGAGAGCAGTTACAATAGAAGGTTACCTCCGAATGCTCAGGCTCAACAAGGGAACTATTGTCTTGAACCAGAAAGAGTAAACTGAACTTGTACTGATTGTGGCACTCTGAGCACTGATGAAATGGCAAACTCAACTGACTAGATGGTTCGCTAATATCACTAAAATCTCTCAGATTTCCCTCCTCTTCACCGTAGACAAGACAAACTAAACAGGCTCCAGACTGATCGTTTTTCTTGATCCGGTCGACTCAGCGGTTCTAGTATTCAACCCTATACCAACTATCAAGAACTAAGCTTCAATCCCTAACAAACGATTTACTAAACACAGTAACACCAAAATTAACAGACGAAACAAGCAGACAAAATTCTACAATTGCTGGTAACTTGTAATTGAACCCTAAACCAACTATAGTTCTAAAATACCGTCAGTCACAAGTCCCTACTCGGAAAACCCCAGGAGGAAGTTTGAGCTGAAACCTAAGAAATTTTGGTTAGATTAATATTTTAAAATTTTGGTTGCACGCAAACGCATACAATCACACACTCACACTTAGTCTCTTGACTTCTTGACTCTTTATAAACTGCGAACGAATTCGCTGTCACTCAACTCTGTTCCGGGGTAGTGGGGGAGGTTCCCTATATGCTCCCTATGTGTACCTGAAATGTGCGCAAGTCCACCCGTCCCAGGTCACGAATAGTCGCTAATAAACCGCACCCTCAGAGAACTAACGACTATTCTGTCCTCTGCTAAGAGGGGGACCTATAAAATTTGGTAAAAATTTGACTTATGACGAATTTAAAGAGAGAAAACTTTGTTGGATTCGATTTTAACAAAGACAGTTCAAATGCTGAGGAAACAGGCAGCTTTAGCGACAATTTTAGAATGCATTTTACAGAAGGACAGTATTAAAGTTAATAGTTGTTTTTAGAGGTAGTTTCGCTTCGAACAGGAACTTCGGATGAACAGCCAACCCAACTCCAAATCCCAAATGCAGTCCTAACTGACAATGGTGCGACCCTAAGCCAAATCATGGTGGCTCTCAGGAAGATCTACAGCACAGGAAATCTACTGATTGAACGGCTGAAACCGGCAAAGCGCCGTAATTTTGAGACAAGGTCTTACGCACTGGAAAAAGAACCAGGTGGATCCGGATAGAGCAGCGGTGAAAGAACCAGGGAAAGGGCCAGGGGTGATCCAAGGATACACTCACACTAGAAGGTCAGCAGGAAGAACCGGGCGAGACTGATATCCGGACAGCAGTGCAGAAAAGGCCGTGACAAGGAGATCACGGCAAAGACTGAAGGACCGGGATCCGGCGAGAATCACGGCAGGTAAAGGCCAAAAGACACAGCGCAGATGGAGAGCAGCAGAAGCAGAGCCCGAAGGCAACGCGATCTAAAACTGAATCAAATGGGTTAAAACCTTGTCGGTTTTAACCCGAATTCAGTGATATTAACTGGATTTCGTAGGGACAGAAGTTAGCGGAAATTTGACTTAAGAAGTGCGTTTTAGCTTCTGAAAGTCAAACTCAGGTTTTTGGTGCAGAACAAGAAATTGAAGCAAAAATGAAGCGAAATAGGCAGTTGTTCCGGCTAGACAATTTTCTTGGACAATTCTAAGCATTTTTGGCATGTTTTTAGAAAACAAGTCACAAGATAGACAAATCGTGAAAGGTGAAGAAAAGGTGATAAATTTGCGAAAAAGGCGGAGCCCCCCAGAAGTTGAGAAAATTTTAAAATTATGAAAAAATCCGCAATGGAAACCTTTAAAAAGATTTATATAAATATATAATTATAGGGGAGCGCGAGAGCGCTCCCCTATAATATGGGTGTAAAAGGCTCAGTGCGGTCCTTGGAGACCCGTTCGAGCTCCGTGCCAGCTAAATACTCAACGAAACTAGACAATTTTGGTATCGTTGGAATCTACACGACGAGTACTACAAGTCGCAAAAAAGTTTTGGTCAAAATTTCCAACTTTGAAATTTTCGCTTCCGGGCAAGTTAGGTCCGTTTGTTTTTTTTCCGTGTAAGTCACGCTTGGAAAAATGCAATTTTCTGTCGCAGTGTTAGAACGATCTGGGCATTTTCAGCAGGTGAAGTTTGGTTTTTCTGAACGTATATATCCCGAAAGTGAACCTTTTTGATATTTTTTCGCTGCCCGGCCCGGCCGGCTACCTGTACGGCCGGCCAAAAGTGGACTTGGCGCTAAAATGGCCAAAAATGGCCAATTTTTTGTCAAAGCTACAGGACCCAGGGAAGACGCTAAAGAGACGTGGTTTGTTGCATAAGGATCTACGGAAGGGTTTATATGTCCTAACGAGGGTGATTTTTGATATCTGGCCAGGATCGTTCTGGCGGCCGGCCCAAAGTTGGTCCGGCCAAATAGCCATTTTCGGAAAATTTCTAAGTCCCAACTCTACAGGAAATAGTCAAAAATAGGCCTAAATATGCTGTTTTTGGCCATATAGTGGGACGCATATAAGGGTTATCGGGGTCGCTGAACACGATGAGCATAGTCGCAGCGCTGTGCGATGCTGCTATCGTGCTGTACTGCTATGCAACAACCATAGCACGCTGTCTGTAGACTTACTGTAAACGGCTGAACATAAAATGAAACTTGGCGAAAATCATGTCTGTAGTAAGGGGGAACTGTAGCTATGTTAGTTGGTGCACTCTCTAGCTTCCACCGTGCTGTATGTGCTGCCACAAACACAGCACCGTCGATAACAAGTTATTCATTCGTCACTGGTATTTGAAATTCGGCATACAGATAGTTTACGACATGACAAACTATTATAGATACGTTTCGTATACTTATTACGATGTTGCTATGTGATTGAGCTGCAGTGGAGTGCTGCAGAAGTACAGCACGGCCTATAACTAACTACAGAAAACTTGCAATCGTCTGAAATTTTGCCCACAAGTGCAGAATAGCACTGCAAATCGTGTTTTATGAGTTTCCTTCACTGACAGTAAAGTTTGCATTTGTTTGCGCTGCAGTAGAGTGCTGCTGAAGTACAGCACGGCCTATAACTAACTACAGAAAACTTGCAATCGTCTGAAATTTTGCACACAAGTGCAGAATAGCACTGCAAATCGTGTTTTATGAGTTTCCTTCACTGACAGTAAAGTTTGCATTTGTTTGCGCTGCAGTAGAGTGCTGCTGAAGTACAGCACGGCCTATAACTAACTACAGAAAACTTGCAATCGTCTGAAATTTTGCACACAAGTGCAGAATAGCACTGCAAATCGTGTTTTATGAGTTTCCTTCACTGACAGTAAAGTTTGCATTTGTTTGCGCTGCAGTAGAGTGCTGCTGAAGTACAGCACGGCCTATGACTAGCTACAGATGAGTTGCAATCGTCGGAAATTTTGCACACAAGTGCGGCAAAGCATTGCAAATCGTGTTTTATGAGTTTCCTTCACTGACAGTAAAGTTTGCATTTGGTTGCGCTGCAGTAGAGTGCTATATGCTAAATACAGTAACTAAAACTAAAGTTTCTTTCACACAGCTTTAACGTTTTTGCTTTTTAATGAGAACCTTAAAAATGAAATAGGACAAGAATAAAAATGCTCCGGTGGAGCATGAAAAATGCAATATGGGTGACATTCGGTTGTAAATGGTCAGAGGACTAGGTTTTAAAACGTTAATATGGGAGGGGCAGGTTGTAAATGCCAGGAGGACTAGGTTAAAAGCGCACTAATATGGACCAGCTTCGCTGAACAACCCATATTCGCGGTCACTCATGCTCCACTCCACATGACATACGAGTAATATCTACATTCTTCAGCTTGCAAAGCAAGCGGGACGATTTTGAAATATTAAAGCTTATTCCAAATAAACAATGCAGTTCTGATAGAAAGGTGTTCAAGGTGTTTTTTCTGCACTGTCAGCGCAGAATCTTGTATTAAGTTGATGCTAAAAGCAGTTGACATTATGTACGTGTATTATTAAGTTGTATAATAAGGAGCACAACCACATATACTTGCAGTCCATGCTGACAAATCGTACACTTTTCCGAAGAACTGCCAATAGCAATATATAGCAAGCAGCAGCCGATAGAAACTCTGGACAGTTTTCGCGAATATGGGTTGTTCAGCGAAGCTGGTCCATATTAGTGCGCTTTTAACCTAGTCCTCCTGGCATTTACAACCTGCCCTCCCATATTAACGTTTTAAAACCTAGTCCTCTGACCATTTACAACCGAATGTCACCCATATTGCATTTTTCATGCTCCACCGGAGCATTTTTATTCTTGTTTATATAAAAGTTGAGAATATTTTGAAATTAGGAACAATCTGCTGAATAGCAATGAACGTTTTAGCATAAGACTTCAGGATGATCTAGATAGGTTGTATCATTGGTCATTGTATATTGTATCATTGTATCATTGCTTGTGGCAGTTGCGAATTGCGTTGCAGAAGTGCTTTGTCTTGGTGTGTGGTAGTAGTATGTGTAATGAAGTTGCTAGGCTCCGAAGTCAGAAAACGCTCTGCTCTCCGGTCTAGTGACAGAAACCGCTCTGCACTTGATTACACGGAAGGTCAGCACGTCCACTTAGAAAAGTAGACTTAGGCACCGGATCTCCGAAAGGTGGTGTTCCAAAATCAGAGATTCCCTGCAGCCAACCTTTGTAGGGGTCTTCCTCGTGAGTTCGTTTGTTGCACTGGATTCCAGCTGATCAGCAAGAGGGGTCAGCGCTTGCTTGGATTTGATCGCTGGATTGATGCTGAATCCTCTGCTTCCTGACCAGAACTTACCTTTGAGTAGTCCTGATCCAATCCTTAGGCTAACGCGCCTGACTTTCAGAGACAATCGCGCCTCTCTGTTAAACTCTGAGACTCTAGGTCTGACACACCAATTATTTATTACACTTGTTACAGGTATTATGGGTACACGCTTTGGCAAGATTACGAGTTACAGTACAAAATGCGTTACTAACAGGGGCCGTTACAAACTGTGCAAAACAGATACAATTGCAATTCGGTACAGTATACAATTAACTACTGTACCAGAGTTGCCAGTTACCCTCTTTTAAGTTATTATTAATATTATCCCAATTTAGGATAATATTACCCAAGTTTAGGTTTTAGGTTAGGGACAAGGTTCAGTGGTACCTCTTCTTCTTCTTCCTTTTATTACACTCTGTCTCTATTATGCTAACTATTACACTGTCTCCAACACTCAACTAACCAAATACCTATGTGCTTTCTCGTGCGCCTATATGCTTGTGCTGTGCGACTCTTTATCCGTCCTTACACACGGATTATCAAACTACAATTCAGCAAACTACAAACAAACAATTATTAGCTTATATAAACATGGGGTCGGTCTATGGGTGAGTCCCCGAATCGTTGGACACTGCTTTCCCGAAGGTCCGCTCCAACACCTAGACAGGGTTACTGTACGGAACTGGCTTTTTTGAGGAAACAGAAAAAATGGGGGAGTCACCTGGTTCTGTCTTACTTATTCCTGATTAATGTAAATTAAACAACTACACAGTTCAACGAATCTACGGCTTCTTCTTCTTCACTGAGGATGGGGCGGCGCTTAGGCCAGAGACACGGGAGAAACGCCTTTCGACTTAAAACTGGTGACGAAAACGGTTGATGACATGATGTGGTAAAGCAAGGGAATAGAATTTTAGTCCTTCTTTCAAGAGTTAAGCTTTTGGCTTCTCAGTTTCTGGTTTAACCTCCCACTTTGATCAGGCGGTGCTACACTCGCTGTCTCTGTCTTAATCCGCTACTCGGCACTACAAGCCGTCTATGTACCTTCCAAAACTGACTGATTCCAAATGACTGACTGTCTGACTACTGATTCACTGATCCGGACTTCTGCGGTCCACTGATAAACTACTGGCTCTGACTATCTGAGAGACACACAAGACTGGTAAGATCCGCGGGCAGTTCAGGTTAGGATAGAGCAGCGTAGCTTCGTCTCCGCACCTGAATCAAATGGGTTAAAACCCATTAGTACAAGATTATGGTGCGGGAATCGAACCCAGCAACCATCACTCGTTCCTTTGCTTTCCAGGCCCAAAATGTGCATTTTGGGCCCCATTTGAACTGGCAACTTGACGAATTGACTAAAAACCGTTGGTTATTGCCTGTTTGGCAATATTAACCGTTTCTGGTAACTTCCTGTCACCAATTGGGCCTTCCTGGCCTCTATTAACTTGTATTATCAGAATTTAGTTAAACTTGCCGCAATTTCGGCTGGAACGAAGTGATTCGTAAGGTTTCCACCTTGGGCCCGGCTGGGCCTAACTGAACTGGTAATTACACGAAATGTTCTTGAGAAATGTACGAAAACCGTGCTGTTTGCGACCTATTTGCGGACTTCGTTTGCTTTTTGTCCTTTTCCTTGCAAAGACCGGCCTTTCGGGGCCATTTTAACGTGAAAACACTGATTCTGACTAACTTTTGCACAATCTTCAGAGCAAACCATAATACTGACTAATATTAGTATTTTCGGCCTGTGTTTGGCCTGATTTAGTTGGTCTGTCACGGGAACTGGGTTCATTTCCCGTGACCCAAAGATTACATCGAATACATATACGAAACTGGACATTTTGGAGTGCATTTCTGATATTGGAAGATGGTCATTTGTTAAATACCCATGATAACTATCTTAACTAATGCCTACCTACATACGAATGTTAACCAACTAAAGCCTACGTAATGTTAATGTTAACTTACAATTACCTGCTGTTTTAATGTAAAAATCCTTATTAATTATTTATTTTTCAGATTTAGGACGGGAATAATGAACCTAAAATAAAACCTAACTGGCTGACTGTGAGTGAGTTTTCGCATGTAATTAGTTTTAGTCAGTTTAAGCAAAAAGGCAAAAACTCACTCACTGTCCCAGCAGCCATTCTACGCAGTCCCTACTTACCGACCTACCGACCTACCGAACTACGTCTACTTCTAAATCTACCAACCCTTTATCCTAGTGCCCTAACAGGGGACGTGCCCAACCGCTATTCGATCCGGTGCTGGCAACCCCAGCAGCCAGCCGAGCGGAAGTCGCGCAAACTACCACCCTTTCACACGAGCACATAATTGCATTCGCGCAAAACTGGCATATACATTAACAAAATTTTGATGAAAATGAATTTAGGTAAAAATTATATATTCTTGTAGAGCTTGAAAAACTGAACATTTTTTGTGCTTACAGCACCAAAAAATGTTAAGTAAATAGTGAGAAAAACATAATTAAAGTTTGTTCCTGCATATGCGTAATTAGCACATCCAATGCATTAATTAAAATGCACACACGCTGGGTTGCTAAATTGTTTTCTTTATATAGGCTAGTTTAAACTTGTTCTAATTA
>JASAND010026898.1:0-29124 GCA_030248195.1 Trissonchulus latispiculum
AATGAAATTTTAACGGGACGCAAGGTAGACGCATCATTATTTCGGCCGAAAATTCACTTTTGTAAGAGTGAAAACTTCGAATGTTTCCAATACCAATTTTTCCGTATTTTCCAAAAATTTTCTCGGTTTCTGGGGGGCCCCGCCCCCCAGACCCCCTGCTGTTTTTCACTATGGCATCGCATGCTCTAGCCCGTGTGCTTTGTCATGTGTCAGTACATGTTGAGTTGTCATATATTCATCTGTATCCATACATAATAGATCAAACCCCAGAATTAATAAAATTTGTAGCCGCAGCCAAATATCCAAATTTTTGGGATCATTTAATGTTCCTCGAAACAGTTTTCTTAAAAATATTTTCGCAAAAATTAGGGTTTTTTCAAAATTTTACCTGTGCTTTTTACTGTGTTTTTTAAGAAAATGTGTGTTTTTTTCAAAAATCTGTGTTTTTCCTGAAATTAGCTTTTCGCAGTATTAACACGTTTTTAACGGTTTTTACAGCATTTTAAACTATATTTAGCATTTTTCGCGTGTTACAGAAGAAGTACAAAGCATATATTGCATGCTCAGTCTTCATAAACGATATTTCAATGTCCTGAACGTTAAATATTTGCATTGATGACGCTTTTTTGCGCTACAATGGGGGGTCGGGGGGGGCGGAGTCACCCAGACGTTGAGAATTTTTTGAAAATTGTGAAACTTTTGGCCTGAAATCCTTCAAACCTTTTACTTTTCGACAGTTTATTTTATTCCAGTCATTTCTAGAATTTGGAAACGTAATTTCATAGAATAATTTGCTTATACAGTCCCTAATGACACCGTTGCTTAGAATTATGAAGGCTACACGAAAACTAATACCCAGACGAAAACAAATAGAAGTAAAAACATAGATTTGTAGCGAATAGTTGCGCCGAAGGCGTAAAATTTTTTGGAAAAACTTAAAAATTAGGCTTATAATTAATAAAAATTCGCTCCTTCAGGTGAAACTGTGAGTGTGCTTTTTAGTGTGTTTTTTTTTAAATTTTGTGTTTTCTTAAAAAAAGTGTGCGAAAACACAATAAAAAACACAAAAAAAACAATGGCAAAAATACACAAGCGGTACTGTCAAAAAATGGAAACTACATTTTCAACTAAAAACGTTTTTCGCAAAGCATACATAAATAGCAATTTGAAATATATAATGCAAAACTACCATTTTTCTAAAATTTTCAACAAACAATTTTAAATTTTAAAATTTTAAACAATTAACAACAAACAAAAATTTACGATAAATTTAACTTTAATCAATCGTAACCAACGTTAATGCTTCAGTGTGTTTGCTTTGAATAATAATGCACTAAGCATCGCTTCACTTTTCTTTGTTTATTGATACTGACTTTATTGAAAATTCAAAAATTTGCAGATGCAATTTACACAAGAAATGCATTAGCGTTAGATAATTTGGTTATATTTAACAGATGCCAAATTAATCTTTTTAAACGTTTCCATTAAACGAATAAATCCGTAATTGCAAAAAATTCTCCAACTTCTGGGGGGCTTCGCCCCCCAGACCCCCCGATGCTTATTTGCAATAATCTTTTCAGGGATCAGGAGTTCTCAGAGTTTTGAAACAGAATTAACTAACTCTTTAAATTAGCTATTTCATTAACTTTTGATATTTAATTAGTTTAGCAGTAAACATCGGAATGTACCACTAGTATCAAAAATTAGTCACGATAAGGGCATAAGATGCAATAGATGCCAAATTAATCTTTTTAAGCATTTCCATTACGGATTTTACTGTAATTGAAAAAATTTCTTCAACGTCTGGAGGGCCCCAGACCCCCCGTCGTGTGTATTGGGAACATCTATATGCATCTTGCAATATTGAATTGCTGTTAAACAGGATCAACTTTCTACTTGTCTCATACGATTAATTCATGTTACATTAAAGACATTATCGAAATTGCAATAAATAAAACAATTTTTGCACAAAAAAACACGCTAAAACAACAATTTTTTTCTGGACGCAAAATTTCCTAACGGGACGCAACTGAAATTTAGCGGGACGCAAGGTTGACGCAAATCCGAAAACCAAAAAAAACCCTGCGGCCCCAGCTCGCTTGACTTAAGCTTGGCTTCTTCTACTATACTAAGCATATGTACAATGGCAAGGCTTGTGTGTTAAACTGACCTTTGTAACATAAAACTTGACCTTGCCTTTTTCTTTCTTTCTTTCTTTAAAGAAAAAAAGACAGAAAACAAAAAGAAATAAAGAAAAGAAAGACAAAACTTTCTTTCCACTTAATTTAACATTAGCTGTAACATACAGTTATAAAAAACACTTAAATGTATAGATGACATTCTGAAAACCTCGTTCAAAGTTACAAAGTCGAAGTTTAAGTGTGTTTTGTGAAAAAAGGTGACACCAGTTTTGCCAGCAAAGGGGTGGGGCGCGAAAAAGATTAATGAAATAGTGTCCATGTAAGACCGGTATGTATTATTTACAAGTTTACCTGTCAGCATTAAAGCTATCCAAACAACGGAAAATGTCCCGATATTGCCAGAAGTTAACTTCATATAAGTGAGATGTCAGAAATGCTAAATAATCAATTTAAGCATGTTCATTTTACGGCATTTTTTGCAACTGCAAAACATCTTTTTCCTGGAGGCTCTCCATATAGACTAAAGACGGTGTGAATTAGTTATACATGGAGAATAAGAGTCGTCGTTCATAACTGTTAAGGAGTGCTTTTTGTCATACAAAACAAACGACCCTCGAAAACAAACATGTTGGCCCTAAGAGGGGCAATATTCCTTAGAGGACCTTCAAGAATTTCAATTCAAACTGACATCCGAATATTGCAATTATAATCTTAATCAAAACGAATATAATGAAACTTAAGAAGAGAAGCATCAGTTTATTTTGAAATCTGGCTAAAGTCCAACTGAACTAATAGGTCTGCTGTATCCAGTTCAAGTTGAAGTCAAACTTGGTTTGATTAATCAGTTTGTCGGAACTATGCCAAGCACCTCATGTGTTCATTCAGGTTATTGTTTCTGAGTTAAGTGTTTATATTGAGACAGAGTACATGAATTACTGACAAGCACAAATGTTACCGTAGTCTGTAGATAAAGCTAATGCTACGTAGTGAAGATTAATTCTTGACTGCTAAAGTTTTTTAAGGCGGTGATTTCTTTTGGAGGCATCAGCGCGTTAAACCCTGATAACTCATTCATTATTTAGAGTTAAGATTAAGAAGCCATCTTTATGCCAAAAAATGGAGCTTAGCATTTTCGCTTTTTGATGACCGCAATGAAATTAATTTGGATTTCCAAAAAAATTTAACGGATTTTTGAAGGACAATTTTTCTAATTTTTTTCTGACTGGAGTAAATTTTCACCGAGAGACATTGATTATATCATTCGTACCTCTATCAAGTGCCTGGGGACTCATTTTAGTTGTTATGAAACCACTCTTCTCTGAATAAAGCTTTTGAAAAGTGTTTTAAGATAAAGTTATGAAAATAAACATTTTGCACTTTTGTCTAATTGCTTAAAAAACTTTAGTAGTCAATACAAGGAAATTATCAAAAATTATACTTCACTACGTAGCATTAACTTTATCTATAGACTACGGTAACATTTGTGATGGTGTGGGGACCTCGATAGTCGAGTTAAATTTGACCTTGAATTGACCTTCTCTATTGTTAAGTGAGTCCAATTGAACTCAGCAGGGACTGCCACTTAACGCTGGCAGAAAAGTCATTACGGATTAAATTTTATTGGGTCCCCACGAGAGGCACAGAAGCCCGATTTTCTAATTTCTAAGCTACTTTCAGTTTGATTGCTAATCTTCAAATCACCCGCTCTGTGAATTTCCTTTGATGTTACCTTTGGTTCTTTATGCGTTGCTAAAAGCCATCATGCACAAAATTGTTTCTACGACTCGAAAGCTTAACAAGGATTTTTACATGCTTGTGGCAAGCTTCAGTGTCTGCTGCTGAAATTCCCTTACATTTCCCGGTGATGGGACATGAGGTCCGAAATACACAGTTTTTGCAGTAGTCCCCTATTCATTAGTTTATATGCCCTGGTTCAAGTAATCCAGGATAAGCAAATCTGGGAGACTATGATAAGTCAAATTGGCTTTGATTTATTCTATCCCCTGCACCATATTTATTAGTTAAAATGGTGCAGTGTTTGCCACTACTGACTACTGACTAGATGATAACAATGGTTAATCAATTTGCCATTGTTATTGTCCTCCCTCACTGACAACATTGAGGCAAGAATCTGCAGTTTTAATGTGATTCCAGGGACAAGAGAGAGGTACAGTTGTTTCTAAGCCAATCTCCAGGTCTTCAGTAGTCTTGACAACCAACCCGTATAACAAGATAGCATTTACTCTTTATGGACAAGTTAAACCTGGCTAAGTATAGTGTTTGCACTAATTGAAGACTGATTTTAATTTGAATCTTAAGTACTTAGAACCAAAAGTTGTTAGCGACTCTTTTGCCTACAGCCGCTTACAAAGTTTCTTAGACCTGATAGCAGTTAAAAACCGGCTTCTCTTTAACGACTCTAGGTTTACAACTAACTTGCCGTAGTGCTAAGCTTTTAGTCTGTGCTTAAGAAATCCTCTATTAAATTAGTTTACAATCACCAAACATATAAAAACTACGAAAGTTTACTAAAGTGTCAATCAGGAATTTGTTATCCCTATCAAATAGAGTTGTTTAAACTTCTCTGAATACTGTACTTTTCCAAAGTTTATATTTTTAGTCGTTTACATTAGTGTTAGATTCTGAGCTTTTGCACACAATTTTCGCAAATGAGTATCTGATTTCCAGTTATTTGTTTAAGTTACCTACAATCATAGGATAACGTGGGGGAAATGGGGGTGCAATCCTCCTTCGGACCGGCAAAAAACCCGAAGCGAGAAGGAAAAAAGGGCAAACCCTATCGTCCAGAAGGTAAACGGCTTAGACTCGTTTTCGATTTTTGCCAAAAATTCAGCATTTTTGGCAAATTTTAACAATATTTTAAAAACGTTTCTTAAAAATTGCAAAACTCTTTACTGTTCCCTAACTTTTGGTGGCAATTTTGCTAGTTTTTGGGTAGATCCTCTAAATCCTGAAACTTTTCAGGGAGTTGGGATAGTCCCAGAATCGGATTCCGTTTCAATACTTTACTTTTTGCTTCTCCTGCATCGTTGGTCTCTTATATGCTTGTACATAGTTCATAGTTAGGGTAAATACTTAGGTCAGTGTCAAGTAAAAAAGGACTAGGATCTTTTGAACGCTTGCATGTTGTCCTATTATTTGCCTGTTCATACACATGATAATACTGAATTTCAGGATGTTTTTGTGCTTGATAACGGAACAGTCTTGTCACAGCATTCTACGTTGGAATAGACGACGAAAATTCATAGTTCCCAGGAAACCTATATGCTGTCTTACTGTAGCAATTGTAACTGTAAGTTTGTTTGTAAGTGCTAGTGTAGAAGAAGCTCTGGTTTGTGAGAATCTTAAGTTTCAACTAACCACGTTTAATAGGCAATCCTGACATTTTCACAGTTTTGCCATAAAATCATATGGAAAAAAGGTTAGTTGTGAATAAAATGTTATCCGACTAGAAAAGTTCGTTATCACACTACATCAAGCTAATCAAGCTATCGCCCCAACGTTACCACGCCTTAACTTCTATTCGACTTTTCCTAACATACTCTCTAAACCAGATTATTGTAGGTACTAAGAGTCAAAATTTGTATTAAAAATTGTTCGCATTAACTAGCAATAAGACCTATGAAAACTAAATCGTCAGCGTCTAGTTCACGAACAGTACAAAAGCTTTTAATTAATTGCACGGCGTAACTCCTACGCGCGCTTTCTGGGTTCTTTGAGTATTACAGGAGTTTCGTCGAATCCTGAAATTTGTCTGACACTTGGCAGATGTCTTGTGTAGGTGTGATAAGAGCTTGTATCCGGTGAACTAATTTTGATTAAACTAAGTGTAAGCTGGATTAGGTTCAGTACCTATCTCAAATGAGGTAATAAATTCCAAAGCAGTAGCAATTTTGAAGCAAAACACTGCGGAACCTAGGTTCGACAGTTTTGGCTTTTGTAGTAAGGCATGAAGTAACTTTGTTATTCTTGCAAGAGCTGCCCTGTTGAAAGTTTGAAGTAGGAGTTAAATCAAAAAGTAGAAATGTTACTCAGCAAATCAATAAAGTCAATATGGGGTAGCCCCTTAAGTTGTCGGTCCTGGAAATATTGACCCTGAAGGTACCAAAAAGACTCATTAGAACACTTAAGGTGCATTCATAGTCGCAAACGCAGAGAGACGCGCGTCGACGCCTCAGATTGTAACATGCCGTTTTAGCCGTTTAAAATTAATTGTAGCATACTCATGCCCGCGAACACATTCAGACGCTTACGTAGGCGCGTCTGCACAGGGTCTGCTTGCGTCTGGAGCTATGAATGCGCCTTTAGTTTTCTACATTACTATAGGACTGCTAGTTAAACTGCACTGTTCTGCATCGGGCTGAGTTCAAACCAATTCCGATGTGAAGAGATCATAAATGATTGGAAATAGAAACAAACGTAGTCACTGATTTAAACATATGCTTGATCAATCACTCGTGAACAAGTTCAGTTGATGGCAATGATTCTATTTAAAATCTAGACTCAGAGAATTTCCGTGTTAATAATTTGATCAGCTCAGAGAAGCAATAGAAAGTTGGTGTTGCGCCTAAAATAATTCAAGGAATCAAGAATTGAAGTCAAGTCATCAGATTAGTTTGGCTTTTTCCCAACTTCTTGTCGTATTCAGTGCCAAATAACCATAAACAGAAAATCAGTTGAAAAGGCTTAGCGCGGTCTGGACAGGCAGAAAACAACATGCCGAAAAGTTTCATATTCCGCTGTTGGTCAAATCTACAAGTGAAAATGTAACAAGGCGCTAATTCATTGCAAAAGGGATATTTGTAACAGCAGTTTAACTATTTTAAGTACTGGCTTTGATAAGATTGCTTTCTGCACACAGAAATTGCTCAGCTAACATCTAAAAGATCAGACAGGGTGAATGAGCCACACCCTAAGCGAACATATTTTGCTTAAACATCTAATTCATATTTCAGATAGATTTTAGCTTTAAAATTGTATCCTGGATACTCCAAAATAGACCTGTCGCCTGAACAAAATTATCTGAGTGAGTTTAGTTTCGGTGTTTTAAAAAAGAGTTTCAGAGTGGTGGACAACAAACAAAAACAACAAATATTCTCACATTGAACTATGGAATAATTTTTAAGCTATTTAATGTCTTCAATCTAACTAAATGCTGCTCAAACATAAACTGTTAGACATATATTCTACATGGGCCCTTCTTCAAACTTTGCTTGCAACGTAAACCACAGGATGCTTGCCTTGCATATCTCGGATTAATTTCAAACACTCAGTACTTTTCTCAGATAAACAATGCATGCTCTTGTAGAGCTCATTACAGTTGCGTTTGCATCATAAATCCTAGGCTTGCCGAGCAAATAAATATAAATGACGTCAAAGGACGTTATATAAATTAGTCGGAGCATTCGCATTATGTTTGCCTTATGCATTATAAAAACGTACATTTCGATATTTTATGATATCTTCGAAATGCTGTAATGTTTACAACATTCATGCTTGCTGAACTACCACTATAAAATTTAGTTTATATACTTATTCTCAGGCTAAACAACACAGCTGTGACAAATACAGAACTGTGAGTATTTAGAAACTACCATATCAAAAATGTCAATATAAAAGGGTTATGATAAGGCTGCGCATTTTTCGGATCCACTTTGTAGATCATAGAAATCATGAGACTAAAATGAACACCGTTTAGACAGTCTTCGGTAGAATGTTTGCGACGAGAAATGCTTTAACCGCAGAATTACTGAAAAGGATTCTGCAAACAAAACGCAACTCGGTCAACTAAAAGGGATGAATACGTTTCTTATGCTGCAGGACAATGCTAACTTTTTCAAATTTGAAGCCTAATTTTGCATTGACTGATGTTTACGAAATTCGGACATTTTGGGTCCACAAAATTTAGAGTTTGACTTGTGGCTAGGCTATACCAGACAATGGAAAATATTCTTTTCGGTGTATTCTAAAACCAAATACTATATGACTTTGGGGTAATATCAAAACAACTGATATAAAATTATCTCAAAAAATTATTATTACTGGCATTTTTGATGAGCATTTGGTTTAAGCATTTTTGTCTCCGACTTACAAGAGGCTTGTACATTTTATTTGTAGTAATTACTGTAGATTCCACAAGATTTAATTAGGTAATTCATTTTGCAACAAAAATCTATACGCTAGACTTTCTGGCATTTGTCGGAAAGGTAAGCAACAATTGATGGTATCGAAATGATGTTTACCAACAAAAGTTTGTATTAAATGATGATATCTGGAATTCAAGGTTTTGCAAAAGTTTGCTTTGCATTAAATGATGTTATCAGTAGCTGCTCAGTTTTTATACGAGCAAAGTACGGCAGAGCAAATGAGGTTATTAATCCCTGTAGCGCCTGCGGGCGCGACAGGAAAAAGGCTGATTTCCAACTATTTGACGTGGACAAAAGCTAAGCTAATATCTGGACATTCAGTAGCTTAAAAATAATTTGAATGTTGCAGTATCAAATGCTTTTATACCTCTTGTATTGTAAGTTCTATCCTACTTCATTGACATTTGTGCGTTTCACATGTGCGTTATACAGACAGTAAAAATAAATAATAATAAAATAACAACAATAAATAATAACCAGTATAAAATCAGTGTACAGTTGTCAATTGATGCTTTTGTTTCAGCTAGTGGCATTCGCACTTTACTACGATGTCATCTCAGCATGGTGGAATATTCAAATCTTCCCTTTAAGCCAGCTATCTTGTTCGGATAAAAGTGATAACTTAACGGTTGTAACAGCGTTCTTTAATATAGGAACGTTTTGCTGTAAACGTTTAGGTCCTCATTGGCTTCGAACTCCCAATCATTACTACAAATGGGCAGAGGGATATGGTCGAGTCCAAGCTCCAGTGATTTTATACACTGATGATTCCAAGTTTGGAACGTTGTTCCAGGAGGCACGAAAAGGCCTCCCCACTATTATCCACTATGTGGATCGATCCAATCTTGGATCTTTTCGGCTGATCCCTCGAATGCGGGATCTCCTATCCCATCTAGATGGTGATATGCTTCATCCTCATTTGCATAATCCAACCTACTGTGCGGTTATGCATGCTAAGTATGAACTGATGGACTGGGCGCTTACAGAGGACCCGTTTGGAACTCAATATTTCCTATGGTTGGATGCAGGCGTAACGAGATACGGTTATCCCTATAGTAATGTAGACTACGCCTTGCAGGTTCCAAATGAGTTGAAATTATCTGATCAAAATCTGGTTGTCTATAGTGAGGTCTACCCGTTCAAGTCCAGCCTATCAGTTCAGTCTATTTTTGAAACTGACGCCGTTTGGGTATCAGGAGCCGGATTTCTGGCAGCCAAACAAGTGATGAAGCAACATGTTAGGCTTTACAACAAAACTGTACACTACCTGTTAGATCGTGGCTATTTCAGCACTGATCAGCTGGTATTGTACGCCGCCTATTCAAGGGAAGGGAAATCCCACCTGGAGCCAAGTACAAAAATAGTTGCCTACAATAAGGACAGTTTAACTCTGGTTCCCACGCCAACCTACAGCAAATACGTGTTTTTGCTCTATCTGCTGCTCAAGCCAACATTTTCCCTAGAAAATCATGACGGGTACTGCCCCATGGAAGAAGGAAAATCATATTAAAGCAATATAACCTTCAGCTTTTGACTAAATGATTTAAACAGGTTGATTGTAGATGTTTCTTTCTATTATCATAAAAAACCAGGCATTTTCTGTACATAGTTGTAATTAGTTGCTAATTGCAACTCAATAGGTTTCAAATGTAGTGACACTGGCTTTTGGCTCAATCAGACAGGAACCTGTGCAAGAACACCTTTTCTGTTGAACCAATGAATACCTTCCGCCATGTTGTTGAAGCTTTTTGCACCTTTCAACTTCAGAGTCTTAAACTTAAATGTTTAAATACTTAATCTTAAATACAAAGGCAGCAGTGACAGTTGCTCGTAGGTGAGACCATGTTTCATAAGCACAAAATGGACAAAATGGTATACTAGCAGATAAAAGAAAAATTAATTTTTTCAATTTACGACCAGCATCCAGGTACGGCCATACGACATCTAAATAACTTACTTAAAATTGGCATAAAGAAGACTATATCTACTACCGATTCTCGCGCTTTATTGAACACCCACTTAAAGTGGTGGTATCCTTGTGTGCAGTGCTTCTGTGGTGCTTCTTTGAAACGCTATAATTTTCGCAATTTTAGGAGTTGGAAAGAGCTTTATACATCGTTTTAAAGCTTATAATCTGTACATTCACATCAGCTTATGAAACTATCAAAATTGGCAAAACATTAGCAACACTTTTCTGGCATAACGGCTAAATTTAGACCAAAAATTTTTGAACATCGATTTCTCAAAACAATAGAATTGGCCAAAATTTTTTCTTGTGCCATACATGAAGGACATTTGGACCGAGGGACATTTTCTGGGTTTGGCTCAACAAGTCTCAATACTCCAGAAAATCCGGCAAATGTGCGGTGACACGAAATTTCGCAAATTTGTAGTCAGTTTTCTCGTAACTGGAGAAGTTTTAGCTCAAACCAAGAAAAACTTCCCTCCGCAATAGTGCAAATTTTCGTACATACTGCCAAAACTCACGCGAATCCGTTGTGTAGTTTTTGAGAAATCGATGTTCAAAGCAAAATAATCGCAGTTTTGCCAAAACGGTTTTTCGGCCAAATCTCTAGCTTAAAGCAACGAATCCCAGCTAAATGGTATTGATAAAATCGGCAGTTAGACTGCATATCGACTGAGAATAAGAAAACGAAAATTGTCCGTACGATTTGACAGTAATTTTGAAAAAAATTGATTTCCTCAAAAATGGCCGTTTTTGACCCCAAAAATCGTTTTTGGCTTATACTAACTTAACCACTAGAGATAGCTCCAAGGTTGTAAAAGCAAAAATGTTCATTTTCGTACCCTCTTTCTATCCATAACAACCAATCTGATGTATCGACTGCCTACTGACAGTAAAATGCCAAAAACTGAAAATTTCTTATCTTTCCATCCATACATTAACATAGGGTCGGGTCCTGGGGGGGGCTTGTCCCCAAAAAATTTTGAGGGGGCTTGTACCTTGAACAAAAATTTTCAGGGGGGGCTTGTACCTCAAGAAACAATTTGTAAAATTTTTCCAAAAAATTAACGGTAATTTTATTAAAATTGGCAATTTTTTGCCAAAATTTGCAAAAAATCTTCAATTTTGGAAAAAATTTCAAAATTTTGCCCGATTTTCCTGAAAAATTAAACATTCTAGCCAAAAAATTCCGGCGAAGCCGGAAATTTTTTGAAATTTTACTATAAAAACTAATTTTTACTATAAAAACTTTTTTCCCCCTGACGGCGATAGGGCTTGTACTGTGGGGGGGGGGAACCCCCCAGACCCCCCCGCGTTAACTTATGTTTCCATCTAAAAATGGGGGACTGGTCCGAGAATGTTAAAGAGCACCAAAATAGCATATTTGGAAAGTTTTATCTGCTTTCATAAAGAATTGAAGCCTGTAGGGTTACATTTACACAAAAGGAAACCATCACTTTAAAGTGAACATGTTCTCTTAAGGTAGTAGTACCATTAGCAGGACTTTCACGTAATCTTGGTATGGATGAAGCAATCTTGACGAAAACTTAGGTGAATGTGGTTGGCAGGCTATCTTTGCACGAACGCTTGGTGTCAAGCAGCGCATAATTGGCTGGCTAATATCATGGCTTTGCGCATGCGCAAATAATCGAAACTTTAAGCCTGGTGTGATAAGCATACTTTATAGCACGGCTCTGCATGCATTTAGAGATTTATACGCACGCCGTGCGGGAAGCTCCGAGTGGCACGAGTGCGCGAAGCGCACAAGTGCCACGCACAAGGGCTTCCCGTGCGACGCTGCATAGATCTCTGAATGCAAGCAATGTCGTGTTGTAAAGTACTTATACAACGAAACAAGCTGCATATGAAGCTTTCCACTAAACTAATGAAACCTGATTCTCCTCTTATGCGGCCAGAACATGCTACAGTGAGTTGTAGCACTGTTCCAGGTGTCAGAAGGATAGTATGCACGCTAGCAGGTGAAACTGAGTGAAGTGCATGGTGTGCGAAGCGCACGAGTGCTCTTCATGAGGGTTTCGCATGAAGGCGTGCTAACAGTTCTCTGAGAGTGCCGCAAACAGCAGTGATAGCAGCTGGCTTGTAAATTGGCATAAAAAAAAAGAAATTAGGTTATGGAAGCCTGAAAACTATTTTCGAGCGCTTCGCGCCCCAAATAGTTTTCTGGTTTAGCCCAGTCTTACAGAAAATACAACTTGATGAGTCACGCGCGCGCTACGCGCTTTTCCCCCCCCCCCCCCCCGCCGGACGTAAAATGAATAAATAAACTGAACTGCTCCGTTTTGTCGTTTTCGAAATGTCTGTGGCGCACGAACAAAATTCACCACATTTTCGATTTCCTAAGTTTAACATATGACGATGTCCACTTTCAGCTGAAATTGCTATTCAACCATAAGAGATCCGGCTTAAAATATTTATAAACTCGTTAAAATATGTAGGCTACAGAATATGTGAAAATGAGCAAAATTGGTGATGGTTAAAATCGCCTTAAATGGACTCCCCTTACGAACAGTTGAACAACAAACAATGTTTTGCATAGGATGTGCTCACATTATTTCATGTAATAAAATGTACGTAAAAGCTGCCTTTGCGTCGACAGCACAAAGGCTTTCGGAAAGCTTTAACGACATTAAATTGAAATTTTTAGGTTCATACGCATGCTCTCTAGTGCCTGACTCCGTGCGTTTTGACTCTCCACGCGATTTACCTCTTTAACCCATTCTCCAAAATCCTACAAAAATTAACACTACCTAGAACTGGGCTACTGTTTGCCGTGAAAAGAAAGCACTCACTCGTCGGGCTAAGATAACAAATTACGAATATGATACTTTGCTGGTATACTCTTTTAGGTAAGCCCATTTGTAATGATCAAAACACCGAAAGACGGAGTAAATTACACTGGCAACGATCGATTTGAAGGATACTGCATTGATTTGATCAAAAGAATGGCAGAAATCCTTCCCGGATTTAATTATGAAATTAATCTAGTTAAAGATGGCAAGTATGGATCAGAACCTTCCGGTGGAAAGGGCGAATGGAACGGCATGATTGGTGAATTGCTTAGGGGTGTAAGTGGAATCGCTAAAGGCAATAACGTTTGTGCTAAGTCTTGAAACCTTATCTCTCTCTTGTCCTACAAATTCCAATTGCTTTTAAGTGCAGAGATATGGCTAGACATCTCCATATTAATCAGAAACGCAATTACATTGAGTTGCTTTAGCAATTGTTGTTTGGCGGCTTTGGGTGTTTACAATTTCCATAAATATGTGGAAGCGTTCTGCATTCAGTTTTTTCCTTTCGTGTATTTAACCCCAATCGTCCAGCGGTCTAAGCCAGCCTATGTAAAAGTTAGTGCATTATACTATGTTATTTTCGGCAAAACTTTGCAAATTTTGTGTTGTCTTAGGAGGCTGATCTTGCGGTGGCTTCATTGACTATCACTAAAGCAAGAGAAAGAGTAGTGGATTTTACTAAACCATATATTACCCTTGGAATCAGTATCATGATTAAAAAACCTGACAAACAGGAATTCAGCGTTTTCTCATTCATGTCACCACTTTCCATATTCATTTGGATCTATATAGCATTTGCTTACCTGGGCGTAAGCTTAGTTATATTTCTGGTATCAAGATTCAGCCCATACGAGTGGAGAATTGAAGAAACCTCCTCTGGAGGCTTCACAATATCCAACGATTTTACGCTTTACAACTGCCTTTGGTTTACCTTAGCGGCCTTCATGCAAAATGGAACGGATATTCTACCTAGGTGAATAGCTGTATTGAATATCATATATGTAATGAGAGTTTGATAGCTATAAACACAGCGGCAGGCTTATAGCAAGTAGGAACTTGGACCCGAATGCCTAACCCCACCCAGCCTATACTCAAACTCACAGTAGCCAGATTTCATATGTGCAAAGTCGATTGTCGATTTTGGTTTGGTTTGCATAAAGCTTATAAGTTTGGATAACATCAGAGTTTATCGCTGTTATCATTTTTCCATGTACGTATGTGGAAATCATGATATGTCATTTGTCAAGTTTTGCATCCAACCGGGGCCTACAAAATATGTTCATAAGAGAACAAATCGTAAGGTTTGCGAAAGTGGCGTCCTCCTCCTTTTGAAATGCCGCAACTTACCTCTGTTTAGAAAGAGTGAATTATATGTAAAGATTGTGACAAGACTCACACTCTGTGTTATCAGCTTGTGAGTCATGTACTGCGCGCTAACGGCCAACACCCCTCGCATTTACATTCTCAGTGGACCCCATCGGAAATCCAATCTAATCAAATCTATTCTAATCTAATCTAATTTATATGAATTTTTTTAAGTATTCTCCTACTTTGGATCTGAGTTATCCGCACGCACTTCATGTACTGCATGTGCTCTCATGTGCACTCAGGGAGCATAAGCTTTACTGAGTATCCAGCCACAAATCAGAGCAATTTGTGATTGTCCGAATGAATTTAGTTGAGGTAACCCTTCCATGGTATGTCCTTTCATGGCATACTCTTTGCACCTTTGTTTCATATTTTTAGGTCTTTATCAGGTCGAGTGGCCACAAGTGCCTGGTGGTTTTTTACCATGATCATGGTAAGCTCGTACACTGCAAATTTGGCGGCCTTTCTTACTTTGGAAAAGATTACCACTCCAATTGAGGATGTTGAAAGCCTTTCAAAACAGACAGCAATAAAATACGGTATCCAGTCAGGTGGTTCAACTGAAGAATTTTTTAAAGTGAGCGATTTCCAGACGATAAGAACGTTCTCCGTTCAGATGTTAATCGTTGTTGAATATTTAAGGGATCACACCGAGATCAGCTAGATCAGTTCGGAATGACTAAGGAACACATTTTCGGTGAATATATGTGCGTATACGTTACACTATTACCATTTGGGTATATAGCGCAAGCGAATTTACAGCTTTGTACACAGCAGGCAATTTGGCTTTGCCCTATATCAATATGGAACAATCGGTTGCGTCACTTCTGCCCATGGAGCAACCTTCTTGCGTTACCGCTTATCCTTGCTAAATTTCTGCGATTCTGCAGTAAAAACAGTTATAACACCAAACAACTGTTCATACCGCCCTTATTAGTTTGAATTTTGAGTTAAGAGTCATTTTGAAATAATGAGTTGAACTCATGCTGAATATCTTAAACTTCAGAATGTATAGTCCTGAGTTAAAATATTACTAGGTTCAGAATAACAAGAAGTAAAGGAAAATGTAAAAGAAATAATTTTGATGCTTTTGATTTAAATTGTGTGGCCAATAAAGATACAAATAGCTGTATTTGAAAAATAAGAAGAATACAACTGTAGAAGTTTTAAGTTTTAAGCATTAAGTTTTAAATAGAACATTTTCTTGACTTGAACTAGAAATGTGAAAGCAAGAGAAACAGCCTACAGCCTCATGACACAAAAGCTCCTTTTCTTGCTTACCCTGATCAAAGATGTGCTACGAGCATATTAATGGGAACACACGTGTATGAGGAAAAGAACTTGTCCACGTTCATATGGTCCCAATTTCTTTGATTTATGTACATGTGTTGCAATCTGATAGGTGATTGTTAACATTTCTGGTAACATGCCGATTGTTTGATATTGACATTACATTCATAATTTTGCAGGAATCTACAGTGGAGACTTACAAGCGAATGTGGAATTTCATGCAGACTCAGGTTCCCCCAGTATTTGTAAGTAGTTACGAAGAAGGCATTGGTAGAGTACGAGAATCTAAAGGAAGATACGCTTTCCTTCTTGAATCAACCACCAACGAGTACACTGAAACCAGAAAACCCTGCGATACCATGAAAGTTGGGCAAAATCTGAACTCTGTTGGTTACGGGATCGCAACGCCCTTTAATTCGCCTATAAAGTAAGATAGTCTAAGTAGCAGCATTGTTAATTGCGTTGGGTCCAGCTACTGCTAAGTTGGGCAACCCTAATTGTTGCGTGCACCCGCACAATGCATAAAGCGTGTCCATTTTGGGTAATTTAGCTTTCTTCACATAAGATTTTAAGAATCAATACCAATACTACAGTCGATCTCATAAGTGCATAAGCAATCTTACCAAGGACTGCACAACAAAGCTCAAGAATAGCAGCAGAATAGCAGACTGTTATCTACTAGATTTCCATTCAAAATTCGGACTTAGCCTTCTGCTATTCCGCAGCTATTCTTAAACGTTTTTGATGCAGTCCAGGGTTAGTCTTCATATACCTACGATTTCTTCCAGGATTGAGTACATATCTGCAAATTAATAAAGAAATTCTATATAGTTATGAATGGCTTAGATTAAAAAATGAAGTAAAACCCTGATGGCACACATTCCTTTATTAACACCAGACTTAATTTAACAAATGTCATTTTAAGCACTGTTCTTTCTTCGCAGTTCTTTGCATTTCAATATAGCAACCCATACGTCGACGTATGCATATTTTATATTTAAACTTGATATTATTTAGCAATATATTATACTATAACGTAACAAAACGCTAAAGAATGGCTCTCAAATGAACACAGAAGTCTACGCAGTTTAAGGATTCCTGAAGCAAGGTCAAATTTTCAAAGCAACTTAATCCGACACTACGTAATACCAAGAGTACATAATGGCAAGTGTGTGGCGGCAGGTTTGCTTGTCTGCCTACTGTCACAACTCTGATCACAATGCCCCCTTTATCTTTAGTCACAGGTGCAATAAATTCAATAATGGTAATTAAACCATTGCAGAAGGGTGGAAGAGCAAGATCGTCATGGATGGGTGGGGACAGAGACCCAAAAATCCAGAAACAATGGTCCTCAAAGTGCTTATATGAACGGACCTCTAGTGACTAATACAAGATTATAAACGAAAGAAAGAAGAATGTCACTACAGCACCTCCGACCCGAAAACTTCGGGACTCAGATGGGGATCGAACCCACAACCTTTGGCTGTCTAGGCCAACGCTCTACCGATTGAGCCATCCAGCACAATCGAACCAAGCTTAAGTCTGATTCGTTCCCAAACTGTAGTGACACGTTTTTGAAAAGGCACATAGCCCTGCCAAAGACACACACCCCGCAAGACAAACTCAGGCTGACAGGTGGTGCACGATGGCTGTAGAATAATACAAGATTCTAAACGAAAGAAATAAGGATGTCACTACGGCATCTCCAACCGGAAAAATTCGGGCCTGAGGCGGGGATTGAATCAACAACCTTTGACTAACAAGGACAACGCTCTACCGATTGAGCCATCTAGCCACAGTCGAACTAAGCTTAAGTTTGAATTGTAAACTGTAGTGACAAACTGTAGTGACAGACACATTTTTGAATGGGCATATAGCCCTGCCAATTAAGACTGGCTTATGTGTATAGCAAATTAAAGAGAGGTATCAGCGAACAAACGACATGACTAGCAAACGTGCTATCCACAATGTGCACTTCGACGGGGAGCTAAAACTATATACATTGTATGAAATTTTCAGTCTTCTGGGTTTGAGCGCACACACGCACACACTCACACTCACACACACATACACGCACATGGCTTTGTCCTCTGGGCTGGCTGTGCCATGGAAATACGTTATGACAATATGACTCGTAATATGGCACAGCATTAACTCCGTACAACAAGCAATAGTTGCGTGCAAAATTAATTTAGATTTTTTGCATAAAGTCCTCTGACTAAAATTGTTACCCCTGGTAACTATAGACCTGCTGCGAGCAAACTTCTAGTCTAAAGTGTGTTAGTTTATTTGTTAGCGTTATGCACCTCCAAATTTCATCATGCTAAGGTAGCTTGTTCAAGCTGTAAATGGATACCATATTTGGGTTGGAAAATGTTTCATGTATCACTTTCAGCTCAGTTTTTGTAAAGCAAATTACTGTTTTTCCGTTTCTGTAAGCATTATCTTAGTGCTGCAGGATGAAGGTAGTTTACATTAGGAAATAATTGGCATCGACAGTTATACGGTCTTAACAGATTCTACATTTATAGGTGGTGTCTAAAACCAGGAACAGGAACAGGAATAGGAACAGGAATACAGGTCTAAAACCAGGAACAGGAACGGAACAGGAACAGGAACCGTGGTCTAAAAACAGGAACGGAACGGGGGTCTAATTCCAGGAACAGAATCAGGAACGGGGGTCTAATTCCAGGAACAGGAACTGGGGTTAAATTTCAGGAACAGAATCAGGAACGGGGGTCTAATTCTAGGAACAGGACTGGGGTCTAATTTCAGGAACAGGAACAGGAACTAGGGTCTAATTTCAGGAACAGAATCAGGAACGGGGGTATAATTCCAGGAACAGGAACTGGGGTCTAATCTCAGGAACAGAATCAGGAACAGGGGTCTAATTTCAGGAACACGGGTCTGATTGCAGGAACAGAATCAGGAACACGGGTCTGATTTCAGGAACAGAGGTCTAATTCCTGGAACAGGAGCGGGGGCCTAATTTCAGGAACAGAGTCGGGAATGGAGGTAAATTTTAGGAACGGATCAGGACAGTGTTCTCTTTATTTCCATTCATACATTTCTGAATCCACCATTGTAAAAATTATAAAAAGCTTTTCAGCACTATTTCGTGATTTGAAATTTTAAGCTCGAAACTTTTAAAACAGTGAAAACCAAATTAACATAAAAGTTTGAAATAAACGTATCAAACAGTTCCTAAGTAAACATAAAGCTATTTTACTGTTGCGTGTATACTCAGCATAAAAACCAGGCGCAACTGGACAAAGCACGTCCGTTGGCGCGAGTAACCAGTTCAGACTGGCAATTTCCCAAATTTAGACATAAACAAAGTCACGCGATCACATAGAATATATACTATATCATAATATCATATATATGAGCTGCTTTATGAGGAAGAATTTCGTAGTTTCAAAAAGAATATCAGTAATCGAGTGATTCCGCTATGTCGTGCCTAATTACGTTATGTCGTGCCTAATTCCCGAAGTTGCCGTCTTCTAGAATTCGGGAAGCAGTTTGGCCAATTTCTAGAAATTGGCTAGTGCCTTGCTGAATTCTAGAAATAAGCAAAATATGGGTCTTGTCTCGATTACCCCCCCAGTACTCAAAATCTTTAAAACTTGACCAAATGAGCTAAAATTTGGTGTGGGTATGTTTTCGACCACGCTGAGTTCAAATACAAATGTATCGCAAAAATTTGTGATTTCGCGAAATTCGAAATTTTTCGAGTTCTAAGGGGGGGGGGCAAGGAAAACCGAAAAATTTTTTGTCTTCGATTTTGCTGAAAAGATGTATATAGGGGTGTTTTGGGCCGCAGAACACGAATCTGAAGTCCGTTTTTCGATTCAGCTTTTCGTTAGCTTGATATAAGCTAAAGTTGTAAGCTTAAGTTGTAAGCTTATACTGAGCGAACGAAAAGCTGAATCGAAAAACGGACTTCAGATTCCTGTTCTAAACCCCTATAACCCCTATATACATCCCTATATACCCCTATATACATCTTTTCAGCAAAATCGAAGACAAAAAATTTTTTGGTTTCCCTTGGTCCCCCCTTAGAAATCGAAAAATTTTGAATTTTCGAAATCGAAAATTTTTGCGATATTTGAACTCAGCGTGGTCGAAAACATACCCACACCAAATTTTAGCTCATTTGGTCAAGTTTTAAAGATTTTGAGTACTGGGGGGGGGGTAATCGAGACAAGACCCCAAAATATTTGCTCAATTCTAGAAATAGGCAGGCGTGTTTCTGATTTCTAGAAATGAGCAAAACGGCTTCCGATTTCTAGAAGTCGGGAAAATTTCAAATTGCCGAATTCTAGAAATGGGCAAACAAATTTTCATTAAACGTTCTACTTGGAATTCTTATTTTTAATCAAGTTTTCTGTCAACGGTTTGCGGTGTGTGGATAGAATTGAAATAATGAAGTCAAGCTACAAATTAGAATTCAGAAATATTGAAACATTTTTGCAGACCCTATTCCTGAAATTAGACCCCCGTTCCTGACTCTGTTCCTGAAATTAGACCTTCGTTCCTGTTCCTGGAATTAGACCCCCGTCGCTGACTCTGTTCCTGAAATTAAACCCCAGTTCCTGTTCCTGAAATTAGACCCCTGTTCCTGATTCTGTTCCTGAAATTAGGCCTTCGTTCCTGTTCCTGAAAATAGACCCCCGTTCCTGATTCTGTTCCTGAAATTTAACCCCAGTTCCTGTTCCTGGAATTAGACCCCCGTTCCTGATTCTGTTCCTGAAATTAGATCCCTGTTCCTGACTCTGTTACTGAAATTAGACCCCTGTTCCTGTTCCTGAAATTAGACCCCTGTTCCTGTTCCTGAAATTAGACCCCTGTTCCTGATTCTGTTCCTGAAATTAGACCCCAGTCCTGTTCCTAGAATTAGACCCCCGTTCCTGATTCTGTTCCTGAAATTTAACCCCAGTTCCTGTTCCTGGAATTAGACCCCCGTTCCTGATTCTGTTCCTGAAATTAGACCCCCGTTCCTGACTCTGTTCCTGAAATTAGACCTTCGTTCCTGTTCCTGGAATTAGACCCCCGTCGCTGACTCTGTTCCTGAAATTAAACCCCAGTTCCTGTTCCTGAAATTAGACCCCTGTTCCTGATTCTGTTCCTGAAATTAGGCCTTCGTTCCTGTTCCTGAAAATAGACCCCCATTCCTGATTCTGTTCCTGAAATTAGACCCCTGTTCCTGGAATTAGACCCCCGTTCCTGATTCTGTTCCTGAAATTAGATCCCTGTTCCTGACTCTGTTACTGAAATTAGACCCCTGTTCCTGTTCCTGAAATTAGACCCCTGTTCCTGTTCCTGAAATTAGACCCCTGTTCCTGATTCTGTTCCTGAAATTAGACCCCAGTCCTGTTCCTAGAATTAGACCCCCGTTCCTGATTCTGTTCCTGAAATTTAACCCCAGTTCCTGTTCCTGGAATTAGACCCCCGTTCCTGATTCTGTTCCTGGAATTAGACCCCCGTTCCTGATTCTGTTCCTGAAATTAGACCCCGTTCCTGTTCCTGTTCCTGTTCCTGGTTTTAGACCTTTGTTCCTATTCCTGTTCCTGTTCCTGTTCCTGGTTTTAGACACCACCCATTTATAGTGAATGTTGCCATTTTACAATGTGCTTTTGAATTTCAAGGAAGTGAGAACGTACTAGCCTCCCGTTTATATTGGAACCCTTCAGACGATCTCAAAATTCACAAAACAACACATTGCGTATCTTACCACGACAAAAATGAGTATGCTGAGGACCTGAGCTAAGGTAAACGAGAAAACTTATGCATTACATAGAATTGATCAGACTCCTAAATTTGGAATAGTTTTATAATCTGCATACAAGCATCGTATGTATCGTTAAATTATATTCCTGTCTTTATTCTTCTGCTAAAGCTTAATTTGCATATCATCAACGCAGAAAATATTTGATACACTCCGCATGTGTATATTATGGAATAGAGTATGAATATCATTGCTGTTGTGTAAATTGCATCTTAAAACCGATTATAGTAGACCTGCTACGTCGTGACGCAGCAGGAAATAGACAAACTATCGCTTAATGCGGCATTTCGACAAATAACGCATGAAAAGTCAAGAATTCATGAACAAAATTTGATTTTTTCGAAATTGAAAAATATAGATATCTTTGAACTCGGCATGTTCGGCCTTGTATCTGCATTAAGTACAGTATAATCGGCTTAGGTCGCGAACATGGAAGTCGGACTGACTTTTTCGAGGTTGGATTTCGTCCCAAACTGCAGTGACATTTTTAGAATACACTCCATATCCGAATGCACTTTAAGTCCATATACTGCCAGATGGGAGCAAACCTCGACCGTTTCAAGCCGACACGGGCGGGACAAACTAGTGAACGGACGAAATTAAGATACCACAACACTATCCCCAACCTAAAGTCTGAGGGGGGATTGAACCCACTACCGTTGGTGATCTAGGCCAACACTCCACCGATGAGTCACCTAGACACAATAGAGCCAAACTAAAGCTTGAATTAGCTTCTAAATTGCAGTGACATTATTAGAGGACGCTCCATATATGCCCAATCTTTTTTGACTATTTTCTGTTGGAAACAGAGATTCTTTTCTATTTTAAGACTAAAACGTCGTTGGGGAATATTAGCACTTCTTACAAGTTTCCTTGCCATGTTTCTATCTGCAAGCAAAACTACAACTCTAAGTAGAAATTGTCATAGCCCCAACGTATATATTTTAAACCGTTAACTGGTGCGTTCTGCCTAGATAAATCTAGTTTTCTAGCTTCTGCATCAGTACACTCTAACAATCATTGCAAATTTAAATTGAAAATTACTCTGGGATGAAACTGAGAACATTCTTTGCAATCGTGATACAAGAGCTAAAGGATCTAGACGCCTCATTATAACTTCTAGCTGTCTCAATGTTTTTGGAGTGGCATGAAAGTAGTTTTCGTAGTGACTGGGTTGTTAAAATATCAAAACAATCTGAACAAATCGGCAAATGTAAAATTTACAACACCGAATTTCACAGCTATTTAATTCAGCTAATGGACAGAGCCTATGCTTTGAGCAAGGACTACGCATCTCTTGCAGTTAAGCCTTATTTTATTATCTATTGGGTATCATCATGGTCAGATTAAATTGCATCCAGTTTCACGAATGTCGCTTGTCGCTATACTATGTCTGTGGAAATGATAGCAACTGTAGTATCGACGACGCAATTACTGTTTTGATGAGAGGGGACTGGTTTTGGCATGTCTACTATTTACAGTATTGCTTCGTTTTCCCTATTTGCCTTTCAGTGGGAGTGCTTGGAAATCTATTTTGCATTAAAGTGTTTAAGAAACTGTTAAAAGCAAATAGTGGTGGCATATACCAGTTGGTTGCAGTCTGTCGAGATACAGCTGAAATTATCATTGCAACGATTTGGTTAATGGTTGTGGTATATCTCGGTAGGGGCTGGGCGGATGTCTCCCCAAGGTGGATTTTGAGCCAGTACTGGCTAGTATTTCTGTCGGGTTCATTAGCGTACCCCCTGTGGACAATATTTTCATTCTGGGGAATATTTGTTGTAGTTGGGTTGTGTTTTGACCGCCTCTATGCGTTGTATTTCCCTACCAGGTATAGAACTGGGAACGCCAGTAGACGGTGTTTCCTCGTAACTACAGTCAGTTTCTTGATAGCTTGTTCTCTGAGCATTCAGGACGTGTCCAGATTCATCGTTGTCGGGCCTAACGCAAGCGGACTCTATACTATAGCAGCTAATCCTTATCATACCAACAGCTCTTATGCTAAAACGGCTGAAATCTTACGATCAACGCTTAGCCTTTTCGGCTTTTTTGGCATAATTATTTTAAATGTGTTGGTCTATGTAAGGCTTCAAAAAAGAAAAAAGATTAAAGCGCGGATAACTACTAATCGAAACCAGCAGCAATCGATTAACTCTATAGCGTTGATTAAAATGATGGTGTCTCAATCGGTGCTAATATTAATTTCCAATGGAAGCAACTTACTGTTTTTCGCTTTTCTGTATTTAAAAATAAGTGACGATATCTTTGCAAAATATGGACCGGTGAACCTGGTTTTTGTAACTCCGCTAAAACTTGTCAACATCTCACTCAACTTTGCCATGTTTTTCGCAGCGAGCTGCGAATTTAGAAGTACAGCTAAGCTGATATGGCTAAATGATGTGATCTGGAAACGTTGAACATGAAGCATAATAAAAACTGTGAAGTACTGACAAATTTACTTTGAAATACTGAAACTTTGAACGGAAAGCTGTTAAGTGATTCGTTGAGTGGTTCCATATTAGAGTGGTGTGCAACAAGAACTTGCTATATTAACTACCTTGGATCCAATAACCACCAATGAATAATCAGAATGAAGGAGAATAAACAATCTGTGTTGAATTTGCCTCATGTTTGTCGGTTCCCCATTTCAACATGAATGCTATAAAAATTCTTGATATTTAGAGAAGATATTAATCTAGCAGTATTGGAAATGCTTCAGCTCGGCGACTTAAAGCGACTTCAAAATAAATGGTGGTACGATAGAGGGCAGTGTGATCAAGGCCGCAGCGTAAGCATTAAAACGTGTCTCATCCAGTAGTTATTGTAGGGGTTTCGTAGCCTCAACCGGCACTTTTGGAAACATAAATGCTATTCATTATTTGAAGGATATACAAAGATTGTAGCTGTTATGGTAAATTAGTTAAATCGTATCTGGTTAGTAATGATGGTATGGACGTTAAAAAACGTTTTTCAGGATGGGACTAGTTCCTCCTTAAACCTCAGTAAAGTGGCGGGAATATTTTATATTCTAATTGGAGGAATGATTGCTTCTATGATTGCTGCCTTGGGAGAATTTCTGTATCGCTCTCATCGTGAGAAGATTTCATCGGCAACGGTAAAATTTTTAAATTGATGCTTTTCAGTTTTAGATTATTTCATTTCAACAATTTCGATTTCAAAGTCATTGTAGGAATCTCCGTAGTCAGTATGATGTCACTATGCTAAACATACTTAGCACATATGTGTGTATGTCTAAACTTCAGTGGTGGTTGAGTTGGGTTCTCCTAAAATATAGTAAACAAGTAGTCTGAGGTGAAATCCCGAGCAGTGGTGCCAATTCTTGATCATATCATTTGACATTATTTAATTGCCAAAATAAAATTAAGTTCACTGATAGGGATCAACATTCTCTAGTAAATAAGCACCCAATTTTGAAGACTGATGAAAATTTCTCTTTGTTTGACCTTTGAAACTAATATGTGAAAGCTGCCAAAGCAGTGTTACTGTATTTAAATGGTTTCACGCAGATTATGACTATAGTGTACACGCGACTGCCAAAACAAGAAACTAAAATATGCAAATTAAGTCGTTTGTCAAAGCATCATTTATTTCATAACGACACTCAGGCTCAGACAACAAGCATATAATACTAATTTTTTCCTGGGGCCTGGCCCTCTCCAACTACAGGTGGACAATCCGAAACCCATTCTAAGCACGAGTATGATGACACTTCAACCTATTTGAGTGTTTGTTTTTATGAACTTATTTGCAGTGTCCAATGTTATATTATTCCATAGTACTTGGAAGCTGAATTAATCATGTAATTCCTGACTCTTTTTCCGACCACTGAACAAACATGCAATTAAATGATACGTGGGTGCTGACTAGAGGCCTGCATTACGGCCCGCGGCCCGGCCCGGCCCGGCCCGGCCCGCCGGGCGGGCCGGGCGGGGCGTCGACCAAAGTTCACGGGCCGGGCCGGGGCGCGGGGCGAAACTCACGGGCCGGGCCGGGCCGCGGGCCGACAGTCCGGCCCGCCGTCAGTTTTTGAAAGATTTAACTATAAAATAGTAATTCATATTTTAGCTTAAAATGTTTTGTGTTTCCGTAATATATATGTTTCGTTCAAACTAGCACTGATTTCCCGCAGTAACGTTAGCATTTCATTTTCATAAATATTAATACTAGTGTTGTGCATTGGCCGGTGCGGCCAATGGCTGGCCAATGGCCGGCCATTGGCCGGCCAAGCCATTGGCCGTGGGCCGAGAAAATCTCGGCCAGTTGGCTTGGCCGGCCATTGGCCGTTGGCCGGCCAACGGCCAATGGCCAACGGCCAATTGGCTGGCCGTTGGCCGTTGGCCGATGGCCGGCCAACGGCCAACTGGCTGGCCGTTGGCCGTTGGCTGGCCAATTTCCGAGTGCTGGCAAAGCTCAAATTTACTGATCTTGTGCGTTAACTGTGTTGAAAAATTTAATTTTGCTGCATAATATCGTAAACATGTTGCTGTATAAACATTACATTAGATACAGAACTACAGATTTTCACTTAGCTGTTGACGTTTTTTATCGTTATTAGCATTATTTTACAATTAAATTTGCTAATTGCATGCAAATTTTAAGTGTGCTAACAACGTAGTTTTTAAATTTGTCTGGCGGTGAACGTCTCATCACTTTATTGCGGTCCTCCAGCAAAATTAAAACAGAGTTATCGCGGGTTGGAGCTAAACGTTTGGAAAAACTATTTTACAAATATTGTAAATTGTAAATTGTACTATTGAAATAAAGTTTAATTAAGTTGACACCTAATTAAGCACGGTAGACGAATAAAAATAGCAAATAGTTCAGCTCGCCAACGTTGACAAATAGCTGAAGAACGGCCAATAGCTTACGGCCAAGAAACAGCCGACGGCCAACGTGCGGCCAACGGCCAACCAGTTGGCCGTTGGCCATTGGCCGTTGGCCGGCCAACGGCCATTGGCCGGCCATCGGCCAACGGCCAACGGCCAGCCAATTGGCCGTTGGCTATTGGCGGTTGGCCGGCCAACGGCCAATGGCCGGCCAACGGCCAACGGCCAATTGGCCGGCCAACTTGAAACTCCGGCCAAGCCAAGCCAAGCCAACCATGGAAATTTTCGGCCAATCCCAACACTAATTAATACATGTATTTATCGTCATATCATTAATGTCAAATCCTCAATTCGCCTAAGTAATTTTAGCGTTTACAATATTAGAATATGAAACTTTGGAATAGGGCAATATATACGGTATTAGTAACAGTGTAAGTATTTTATTTTGGTTTTGGTTAAGAAAACAATGCATTACTTAGAAAAACGCAGTTTTAAAAAAAGTTTTGAGTCTGTGGAGCAAAGATTTACTACTTCTTTAGAAATGAAAGTTTACTCCTTCTGCACAATTGCATCTTTCTAAAGTCCTCTACTTCTAATTAGTTTAATTCTCAACTAAAATGCGCACTTCACAAAAATTCATCTGGTTAAAAGTACAATATTTAAATATTGCCACTGTAACCTTTTAGGGAATTTTCAGTTTTTTGTTTTTCTAGCGTTCCAGTCTTATATACAAAGTGTCAACATGAGGCTGTATCTTTTTGGTTTCATTTGTAGAACGACAAAAATTATTTTGTCCTTAAAAAAACTGCGTTTAAAAACCATTAAAACTCGGAAAATCAGTTTATAGAAAACACACTTTTCCTAGAAAAAGCACTGAAAACCAGAGATTCTGTTTTTAATAACCAAGCCAAGAAAATTATTTACTTAATTTTGCATTTTGGGACAAATGAAAAAATTCCGTGGCCCGGGCGGGCCGAAAATTTTGACGGGCCGGGCCGGGCCGGGCCGGGCCGAAGCATCTAACGGGCCGGGCCGGGCCGGGCCGAAGCAGTTGACGGGCCGGGCCGGGCGGGCCGAGAAAGATTTTTCACGGGCCGGGCCGGGCCGGGCCGCAAAAATTCGGCCCGTGCAGGCCTCTAGTGCTGACCATGCCCGCGTAAATACAATATTAAATTGTGGCAAGCATTTAAGCCTTCAGAGGATCGGGAACTGTAAACTGATAACATACAAGTGTGTTCTACTTGATCTTCAGGTGGCTGCCGAGTTTCACTATACTTGAAATTGAAGTATGTAATTGCAAGTGCACGTGTAAAAATGCTGCAAACAGAACGAACAGCCTGAACCTATGAATTGAGAGGGGTTTTACATTTGATTTGATTTGATTCGATCTGAACTTGATGCATATCCACTCAAGTCTGACCAAAAATGACAAAAGCTAAATAGTTTTCTTTATATGTCAAGCGAGCTTCATGGTAGATACCATAAAAAGTATACATTTTCGTAACCGACATGATGAGGTATTTTGAGAAAAATTAGAAATTTTTATTGCAATTCCTTGGGTCGCAGTCAACAACGATCGGTGTTTGGGTAATGTGCTTCGGAATGCTTTCCTAGTGCCTCAAAACGCCCACACCAGTCCTATGCATTTAAAACTAATATGTAAAATTTAAATTGTTATTTTTATGAGGACAAAACTAAATATGCCGGTTCAAACAATATATGTTTTATGGCACTTGCCCAGAAGCTCTTCAGGGAAATAAAGAAATCAATGTTGCTTTCTTTGTTTTTGTTCTTAACTTCAACTAGCTGCTACTGCTTGCTCTGCATGAATGGAGGTTGGGGTTCATGCTGTCATATTTTCTAACCTTTCCGTGGTCGATGTTATCAAGCACCTCAACTCGTGTTAAATAAAACCTAAATACGGACTGAGATTGGGCTCAAAACTTAGGCCTCGGTGCTATCAAAACGGTGTTGAATGAATCCGGGTTGAAATATCGGGTTTGGTTTGAAATTGGGGTCGCGTTCTAACGCGATGTTCCCATTAAATCAATTTTAAAATCTGACAAAGAAAGACCATCTCGCTCCTGTTTTATCAATTTCGTATCGTTAATAAACGTTATTCGCGCTAGTGTTACTTAAGGTGCTGGTATCCTTTTGTGCAGTGCTTTTGTCGTGACTTTTCGAAACGCTATAACTTTCGCAATTTTGGGAGTTGGAAATAGCTTTATACATCGTTTTAAAGCTGATAATCTGTACATTAACATGAGCTTAGGAAACTAGTAAAATTGGCAAAAAATAGCAAAAAACATGCTGACATCTGACAGACTGAGTATAGACCAAAAATTTTTGAACATCGATTTCTCAAAACTGTAGAATCTGCCAAAATTTCTTCTTGTGCCATGATATGAAGGACATGTGGGTCGAGAAACATTTTTTGGATTTGGCTCAGCAAGTCTCAATACTCCAGAAAATCCGGCAAATGCGCGATGACACGAAATTTCGCAACTTTCTATTCAGTTTTCTCACAACTGGAGCTGTTTTAGCTCAAACCAAGAAAAATGTCCCTCCGCAATAGGGCGAATTTTCATTCAGCCAAAAATCACGCGAATCCATTGGGTAGTTTTTGAGAAATCAATGTTCAAAACAAAATAATCGCAATTTTGCCAAAATGGTTTTTCGGCGAATTCTCCAGCTTAAAGTAACGAACTCCAGCGAATAGGTATTGATAAAATGCGCAATTGGACGGT
>JASAND010026899.1:0-15350 GCA_030248195.1 Trissonchulus latispiculum
AACCACTTCGTGCAGTAACGTGTGCTACGCAAGTACTCGATACGCTGATACCGCATCGAGCACTATATAAAGGAGAGAAACAAACAAGTTTTTTAAGTTTCATGTCAATATTTTCTGACATATTTGCTGTTACTTGCTGTTTACAGAGCAGTGGAAGCAATGTTTTTTGGCCATTACGTACCTTTGGGGGTACCGATGGCAGGGTCTAAACCCAATAAGAAGGGTTGAAATCCCTTTTTATTGGAAGCCATCCAATTCAAATGGCCGGATAGCTAGCAACATTTTGATTGCTAATATCCAAAGCGTTGGATTGGATGGCTGACAGTGAATATTGTGGATAATTTAGTATCCAACAGGATAATTCTCGACCAAACATCTAAATGAAAATTAAAGATCGAAGTTATTATCCGGTTCCCGTCGTCTGTGATGTGCCTCTATGCAGCACAGTATTAGGGAGCATGTTCGCTTTGTTTTCCGCAATTATTCTAAATTGAACAAAAAAATAACAAATACCAGTCATCCTTTAATTTTAGGTGACGACCCTCTATTTTTCACGGATAACAGTTACCTTGGAATTTATGGTAAAGGCTATTAAAGTTAAATTGGTAACAAGTCTCCAATTTTAACTGTTTGCTGCCATCCCAAATTATTAGATAACAGTTATCTAATTTGTTGGGATGTCACAAATTCCCTATCTAAGAAAAATAGATAACTGTTATGCAATTTTTTTTACAGTGCAGTTGACCGAGTTTAAGCTTGAATTGAACCAGGTGACAGCAGGAATGAGTGTGGCCAAGTCTTTGAATTTGAAATGCTGTTTCTCACCAGGTGTCGGAATGTTAAGTGATTCATGCAGCAAAAATTACCAACAAGCAGAGGCTTTAACGTGGTAGTCTCCTTTTGTGCAGTGAATTTTGAAATGCATTGATGTAATTGTATTGGCCATGGCGAAATCTTTTGTCATCCTATTCTATTCAGACGCGCCTTCCTCAGCGAGGCCTAGGACTTTTTTCTATGCCGATGTTAATTTTAATTGTTAATTAAAAGGGATAATTAGCATAATTGCCACCTTATAGTGTTAAACATTAGCAACATCGAAAGGCTGAAATCAGCGTAATAAGCTAGTCTCGTTGTCCGGGGACGTGGCGCAAGCGGTAGAGCGTTCTACTTCTGCTACGACCAAACCGCGGCGGTTCGATCCCCGCCCTGGACACTTTCTTCATATCTTTCAATCCTGCTCTTAACCTTCCACAATTATATCAAATTAGTCGTCTTTTTAAGAGAAGAGAATTCTCTAATACATTTAAAAGTAACAAGATTAGCCACTTTTATACAAGTTAGATACGGCGGGAACTATTATTTTAGGAGAGAACCGAATATTTCACTACATAGACCAGCGTTGTTCGTCTGGTCTGGACATTGTATTGTTATCCCAGGCTAAAAAGTCACCTAAGCCAGCTTTCTATGTACTATAGAGCGATCGCGCTCTTTTTTGTCTGCAATAGATTGTTCTCGCAAAGACAATTATAATACTTTAATTAATATAGGGTAATGTAAGGTAATTTTGGTAACTAACTATAGCAGCTAATTAACACTTAAATTGACATTTTCTAATTGTTAAGCGAAATCTATCATGTTGCAAACAATTGGAAAGTTCTTGACGACAGACGAGGCTATCTAATAGCGTAAGAATTGATCCCTTTGATTGAACAGGTGAAAGTATCTGTCACCTGTTCCAACTCAAAAGATTACCGACCGCAAAACTTTCCATCAGTTTAGCTAATTGGCAGATTTTTATAGCATTGAATTAACTTCGACACGAGCTTTAGCATCATTTCCAATATAATGGGCTTCGCTTTACAATTTGAAAATTTCTTGTGTTAATTTACTGCAAAATTTAAGTTAATTGTTAATTAATTAGCAGCAATAGTCGCCATATTATTTTATATGAAAATAATTTTCCGGCTTCTGTTAACTTTGTGGGGAGGAACTGACTTAATGACTCTGTTTATACTTGATTAATCTTGAAGTGGCAACCCAACTGGGCAGGTTGAACACTGAGTGCAGAACGAAAATGAGAGAGGTCACTACGCAATGACCTTTGCATTTCCCTCCCCATAAATTTTACACCTTGAATATCCGGAGTTTAGTAGTTTTTTAGCAGTTTTAAATGTTTTAATGTTCAGCTGCTTTCATGGAATTCAGGCTAGAACCTAATTTTCATGTTTAAAGTTGAATTGAAATTAAATTTTCATTTAAAACTAAATTTAAAAACAATCCTGAAATCAGTTTTTCATGGCAGATATAATCAGTATAATTGTAGAAATATTACCGTGTTTATTAACTTTGTCACGGTGTTGGATTCCGAAATTATATCCGTTTGATTTTGCTTTAAGTTTAGTCCGTTTAAATTTAATTTCAATTTAACTTTAGACATGAAAATTAATTTCTAAGCTGAATGCCAGCTTAAGAGTTTTCCGTTTTCAGTTTGTTAATTTGCGAAACTCCTAATCCTAATATTCAAGGTGTAAAATTTATGGGGAGGGAAATGCAAAGGTCATTGCGTAGTGACCTCTCTCATTTTCGTTCTGCACTCAGTATTCAACCTGCCCAGTTGGGTGCCACTTGAAGATTAATCAACTATAAACAGAGTCATTAAAGTCAGTTCCTCCCCAATTTCATCCTTCCTTCGTTTACAGAAGCCAATTTTCCAGTCATTGCAGGTAAAATGCAGCGATGATTAACTAAAATAACTCTTGTGTAAAAAATTAGCTTCGGTGACATTCTTAACATTAGATAATATAGAATAATGTAGAGCAGAGAAGAGAGGAACAACCGGCCAATTTCCAACCCTGTTCAAACACTAGTGGAGCACGTACATGGGATGGCAGAGGACAAGTTACATTATATCAACAATAGGAAATCAAACCGCTCGTCTTCAGAAAGATGTTTAATAAACAAATTATCATCAAAATAATACTATGTTTTTGGATCATCGGAACTCTCTGAGCCAGAAACGAGGGGGACTTGATGGAGCATCTTAGTCAGTCGGAGCATCTCGATGTCCGGGAGTATCTCTGCCATCTTGAGGGAGAGTTCGAATATCTGTCGGGACTTTGTCCAGAGGTCCGGCTTCCCCGGGGCCATGTCCGCGTAGAGGGAGTCCTTGATGTCTATGATGAACATCTCCCCCTTCCCGGGACTGGGTCGCTCCTTGCTGGGGACCTTCTCCGTGGCGAGACTCTGCTGGATCCAGAGGGCGGCGTACTTCTCCCCGAGGACGACCCACTTCCCGGAGTTGAGTCTGAGGGAGGCGAGCGGGAGAGTCGAGTCGAGGGCGATCTCCCCGATGGAGTCCTCGATCTGCTTGGCGAGGTCGATCAGGAGGAAGTCCCGCATGAGAGTGCTGATGAAGAGGTTCTCCTCGTCCTCCTCCGTCCCCAGGAGGGACTCCTCCTTGGATCCCGTCTCCCCCGCCCCCGTCGGCTCCCGCGGCTTCAGACTCGTCGGGAGTCGATACTTCTTCCCCTTCCCCTTTCCCTCTCCTCGCTCCTTCCCTCTCCCCTGGTCCAGTATCGGCTTCCCGGTGCTGACGGAGGGCGCCTCCTCCGCCTCCTCCTCTCCCCCGTCCGTCTCCTTCCCGTCTCCGAACACCGGAATGAGGAGTGGCTTCCGTCGCCATCGACTGAAGAAAAGGGAGGCCAACAGACTCCCACTCGTGGACACGATGAGACCGACGGCGATCGTGGCGTAGCAGGTCGGAGTGAGCCAGGGACAGTCGCCTGGGTAGCTCACTCCCGCCGGCAGATCCATTGGAATCTAACTATCTTGATCACAAATTCGCATAGATATTCCGAAGAAATAGAACAGCTTCTGTCTTCCTACAAAGCGCATACGTTCCACCAAGTCGAGGATCAAGTCTTCTCACATCCTCTCATTTTATCTGACATAGTTAGACAAAGTCGCAGCTCTTAGTGTTTTAGTTTTTGAGTCTAGCTATGTATACAGTATTGCTATCTCTCAACTTTGATACTTTTCTGTACTTTGCTATTCATCGTGAATTGTTACTGAAAAAAGTTTGGGTCATAATCATTCTTAAAATTATTAGCATTAGAATTAGTTCAATAATTTCCCATCTGTTGAAGACCTGTTACTGTACTCCTTATTGTAGAAGTAGGCTTAGCTTAGCTCTACTCAAACCTGAGAAGTTATTCTGATTCGACTGCAGTCTTGAAAAAAGAATACACCGCGTTTCATTAAATATTTGTAAAATAAAATAAATAAATATTTCAAATATATATTCAAATTTAAGTATAAAAGTTTACATTTTCGAAATATACCTATGTTTATAGTGTTTATATTTCTGAACATGTAAATATTTGTGCAATTAAAATAGCTTCTTTTATTTTTCAAATAGTTTTAACTTATTTTTTATTTCATTTTATTTAATAATTTTTCATTTTAATAATTAACCAATAAGGTGAGTACTTTTTCCAAGTTCTGAAGCAACTCGGACTGCTCGGGCCGTGAATCGGTTCGGACCGCTCGGGCCGGGCTAGGACTGGCTCGAGCCCGAACCGAGAAATCAGTCCGGCCCGAGCCCGAGAAATTTCTTAGTGGCACAACCCTAGATGCGCGTTGACACTGTGCAGTTTCCAATGCGCTCAGCAGATGTGCACTTTCTAAATACGCGGCCCGGTCGGTCCAGCAGGCCCGAGCCCTTTAAATTTGTTAACGGCACAACTCTTAGGCGTGTTCATAACACGTCGAACTATGTCGGCCATTATGTAACTATTTAGCAATATATACTTCATATTCTTTTGGGAAAGATAGCTGTCAAAAACACAAGCGGTTTAGTGGATGAGCATCCGAAGTTTTGGAGTGATAATGTTAACCTTCTGAAGGTCAAAAACTGTACATTTTTAATGAACTGGAAACTAACGACTGAAACAGCTGTGAAACTGAAATATTGGATTGCTGGCGCTAACTAAAACTGAAATATCCTACTGAAAGCAGACTACTTCACATGAATATGCTTTTCTATGTTGCGTAATCCTTTGGATATATTTACTTCTACTGGATGGTACCCCAAACGTATTCTATCTGAACTTGTTTCTGGGAGTTCAAGGAAGTTGAAACCGAATCTGAAGTGTTTTCAGATTCAAGATTTCGTTATTTTAGCATGAGAGGCAGAGATGAACGCTTGCGGTAAATTCCCAGCTCAGTTAACTTTGAAGACAATTCAAATAAACTGCAATAATGTATCCCAAAGTTTGCTATAGCTATAAGCAGAGAGCAACGAACAGCTAATTGTATATTAACGAGAGAATGCATCCCATCAACCATAATTTTGTGTGCACACATCTCACTGTGTAAACATTTCCAGCCTCCTCCTACTGCGCAGACAAGGTAAGATGACTCTTATTTACATTAGGCTATAGGGGCGCCCTTTACCAGGCATTACGCCAGGACAGACCCTCCTTACAATCCCTCAGCAGTGGAACGAATCTACATACCACTTAAGAGTAGACAGACAGCGGGTCTGGTTAGGGCCCACAACAAACTGACTGTGTGCTAAAGATGTGGCAGTGGGGGCGGAGATTCGAAACTCGCACCGTCGGTCCCTTCGTCAAAACGCCTGAACACCACTGGACCGACACAGCACTAACAGTCGCTGGAAGCAGTACCTAATCAGAAGAGAAACACCTCACCATCGGGACCGTATCTATGATGTGCTAGGTACGCTTTGAGAAGCGTGCTTGTGTTTTCTGATGGCGTAGAAAGAACCCAATAACTGTGTAAGTGTACACTTGTTGTAACCGTAGCTAAGTTACATAATTAGCTAAAGCAAGATATTCATTTAATCTAGACGAAAAACAGTTCCAACATAATCTTACACTTATTAAAGCAAGTACAACAACAATTATGCCCAAACATTATCCAAAAAATTGCAAAACGCAAACTGATAATAATTGATGGTTTCTTCTAACGCAGTCCGAGGAACGTCCACTGACTGAGAGAGAGGGGAGCTGTCCTCCCAATCCCTCGAATAATTCTTCTCCCAGTAAACGAGGAGGAAAGGACCTTGACTGAAAGCAAGACGAGGATGAGAGACTAGTGGGGTCGGAAGACGGAGGGTGAGACTGGAGCGGTGCTGGTGGTGGTGAAGGAGGAGGAGGCGGACTCGGAGGCGCTCCGATAGCGAACGGGAGAGGGAGGAGGCGGAAGACCGTTGATGAGAGGCGGCCCCTCCTCCTCCGGCTCCGGCTCCCCTTGAGGTCGTCCCCGCTCTCCTCCTCTCCGCTCCGGGAGACCCCTCCTCCCTCCGTGCGCCGTCTCCCCGACGGGGGATCGGGAATTGAGGAGGTCCTGGATGTGCTGGACGATGAGGTCGATGGCCACGTCGTTGTCCCCTCCGCGAGGGATGATCACGTCCGCATACTTCTTCGTGGGGAGACAGAACTCCTCGAAGGCGGGCTTCACCAGGTTGATGTATTGCTGGAGGATGTTCTCCAGATCCCGACCGCGCTCCCCGATGTCCCGGAGGACCCGTCGGGCCAGGCGCGTGTCCGGGTCCGTGTCCACGAACAGCTTCAGATTGAAGATGTCACGGATGTCCTCAAATACCGCACAAAACAAAACATAGGTAGATTAAGTGTGTGTGAACGCACAAACGAAAATGGGTCAGATTAAAAGCACTACATGTATATATAGCAGGGATGGGCACCGAAAATAGTATATATATACCGGAAAAACGATTTTTTCGGTTTTCCACACCCTTCGGAAAAAATTCGTGAGTATTTTTCCGACAGGATATATATAAAATTTTTGAAAAATAAAAAATAAAAAATTTTTCGAAAAATTTCGAAATTTTCTAAAAAAATTTAGAAAATTCTCTAAAGCGGTCTAGATGCATTAAATATATATAGCGCGAAAATCCTTTAAAAGCTTCAATTCGTTGAAATTTGCCCATTTTTAGCACCCGAGTCTAGATTCGATTTGAAGCTATTAAGGAAACAACGGAAAAATACTGGAAAAAAATCGGAAAAATCCAACCCAGATATATAACACATTATAGTGATGGATCAAGCGGCGGCAGGACTGGATTACTTTAATTTGCTAGCTCTCAATCTATCTGACACCTTTGAGGTACCTCAACCCTCAAGAGACAAAATGACTTACGTCGAAAACAAAAACGGTACTTGTCTGTCTGACCTGACGAATATAAATTTCCAAACTGAATATGTAATCTGAATCTGAGCTAGAATTTGGCCTTCTTAAGGTGCTGGCTCGGGCACGCGTAAGGCGCAGACGTAGTTGAAATTTTCAATACGTTGCAATAACATGACCGAGCCTGGACAATAATTCAGAACAGTAGCGGACTGAACACGAGCTCTAGAAAAATTATTTTTAATCCAAAACAATTTTCACTATAGTCACCCCATACTGACAAAACTATATGTTCATTCCAAAGAGCTCTGACCAAGACTATTCGAGTATATTCTTCGACTCTTTATATATAGTTCCAGAGAAGACAGTGAAAATTCATTTTTTAGGTCAAAAGCTGAGAATTGAAAAACCAAATATAGTGGGATTTCGAGATTTCAACAGCGCAGGTCGATGGGTAAAGTATTGTACCTCTACACTGGCAGTGGAAAGTGGGGGGGGGGAGGATTCGACTGGCTTACTTCTACTGGGGGGGGGGGGGGGGGGGGGGGGGGCCCCCATTCGGCTTTCTGACCCCCCCCCCATAAAAAGCCCCCCCATAAATTCCGACCTCCCCCATAACCCCTAAAATTGCCATTTTTTACCATTTTTCGCGAAAATTTTTAAAAAATTTTCCGGCTTCGCCGGATTTTACACCCAAAATTGTTATTTTTTAGCGATTTTTAGCATTTTTTACGCAAAAAACCTAAAAATTTGTCAAAAAATATGCCTCCCATTTTCGGTGTGCCCCACCCATCGATGGGGGGGGGGGCTTCGTCGAGCCCCCCCTCCGTATCGCCCCCCCCATAAATTTTGGCCTAGAAGTAAGCCAGTTCGACCCCCCCATACTAAAAAAGCCAGCTATAGGACATGTTATGCATTATGGATAGCTGGTCTACAATATCTATGTATATACACCAAATCCAAGCAAGGAAAATGTAAAAAATGGCAACTGGATTGTCTCGAGCACAGATTTCTTTGAACGCAGAAAGCAGCATTATATACACACGCAGAGGGCTGATTCTTAGGGTTTAGGGTTTGATGATTTTGTTCGGGAGAAATAGGTGGCCAAACAAAGCTTTCAACGAAAATCAGGCCAACTTTACATTTTTCTCAAAATATACATGATTGTTTCCTCCCAATTATGTACCGAACAACCAGCCCTCGGAAAGACGTTTGTTTCAAAGACTGTACTAGTCCTTTTACTTGAACAGTCCCACAATTGGAGAAATCCACGTTCAAACACATTATTTTCCTATGATGGCATGTCTAAGCCGAACAGTAGTACTGAGACAACCGCACTCACCAGAGTACAATATCGTAGGTACCGTACTCGTAATACAAAAGAGAATGCATCTCACCTGGTTATAGAAGAGTAGTATTCCCTCGCAGAGGAGGACCTCGACAGGCGGGATGTGGATGGACTCGTCCAACTCGGAATGGGTTCTGAAGTCGTACTTGGGGAGACGGACGGACCCGCCGGCCTGGATCCGGAGAAGGACGTCTCGCATCCCGTGGAAGTTGAAGGCGGAGGGATGGTCGAAGTCGAATTGGCCTCGGAAGGCCCGATCCCGCTCCTCCCCACTCAACTCCCGATAGAAGGAGTCCGCACTGATACACCCAATCTACAACACACAACGGACACAACTTGTCCAGCAAACCTCAACCACGAGTGGCTCAAAGGCCTCACAAACATCGGGCACTGGGTAGCTTACATCGGTTTATTGTGCCACCGAGTCCGAAAAATCATCAAAAAATTGCGTCCACTTCGCAAGATCAATACGTACGTATATATACGATATATACGTAATTGCCTGGTCTCCGCGACGTCGAAATAACAGTTTTTGAAAACTATAGCGCGGCGGGAAAAACCCAATCCGATATGCGGGAAAAAACCCATCGCCAGTGTGAGTCACCCATATGAGCTAGATCGGATTTTAATAGCCTATCTTAAAGAGCGTCCAAAACTATCCTAGAGGGTGTATTATTGTAGTTCCCCCTGCCTCTCAACAAATTTTTTGGGACTTTGAAAATTTTGGAATTTTTGGTCCCAACATGGGGGTCAGGCAGGGTCAACTTTGGGGGGTCACCCTGAACTACTGGAAAGACTTAGCCCAAAACGGATTATAGTTTCACAGAGGATATGTCTCGAACTTCACGATGGTCTATGCAATTTGGCTCTAATATCTGTGGTGCGACCTGGGGGTGACCTAGACTCGGCGGGAAAAAACCCATGTGCGGGAAAAAACCCAAATTTCAAAATGAAATTTTTTCTAACCATTAGCAGCAAAGAAAAAATTCATGCATTTCTTGGCCCAGTAGAGCCTCCTGATTAATTTGGTATAGATTTTACCTAGGTTCGACCCAGGGTTTTTTTTTGGTCGCCGAACTTTAGGCCAAATGGCAGGGGATGGGCACCGGAAAAAAACTGCCGGAAAAAAACGGTTTTTTTCCGTTTTTTTCCGCAGGCTTCGGAAAAATACTCGCGAGTTTTTTTCCGATAAGTTGAAAAATTTTTGAAAAATTAACAGTAAAATTGGAAATTTTGGGAAAATTTTTAAATTTTTCCGAAAAAATCTAGAAATTCTTTAAAATCGCCTGTATTTATAGTTTATCGCATGCAAATACGTTGAAAAGGTTAAATTCGTTAAAATTAGCTCAATTTTGGCACTCCAGAAACAGTTTGAAACCTTTGGTGATATCGGAAAAAAACGGAAAAATACTGGACAAAAACCGGAAAAAAACTAGTTTTTTTCCGCAATAATTTTTTTCCGGAAAAAAACCCAACCCTGCCAAATGGCCTCAACGACTCAATTTTTTTAGGCCATCAGCCAAAAAATTTAGGCCATCCAAATTTTGTTAATTTTTAGCTTGTGCGTTATTGTACGCATTGTTAAAATTACAGTTATCATGTATTCACGCGTTATATATTTAAAAATCGCTGTGTAACAACAAATATCGCCATCATCACTGTATAGCACACTAGAAAAACTACGTATGTACCTTAAAATGGCAAAAACAGAACCTTGTTAGCATAGAAATAATAGTGCACGACCATACCTGAACGGGAGGTCAAATTTCACTGACCCTTGTGGAAGCAAATTTGGGTACCCCTTGTGAGAGCGATTTTTCTTAAGCGTACTTTTGAAAGCGATTTTTAAGCATTGTTTAACGTTTCTTAACAAAAAACAGCGATTTTTTAGCTAAAACAACGTTTTTCTGACGTTTTTTAGCAAAAAATAGTGATTTTTAATGAAAAATTCCGGCGTAGCCGGAAAATTTTGCGAAATTTTAGTCGTAAAACCTATTTTTTGGGCAATTTTCTTACCCCTTGTGGCCAATTTTCTTACCCCTTGTGAGAGCAATTTCGAGACCCCTTGCGGACAGTATTAATGAATTAATGAATTTTTATTGAAAATTAAAACAGGTTGGACCATACGAGTATGAACCAAAGAAAGAAAAATTAAACTATGTAATAGAAATAAAGTTAAACTACATACTAAAATAGCATTTCTTCGGTGAAATCCTTATAATAGTAAATGAAATTATAACTTGAATGTGTATTTATAAGTGCAAATAGACAATGTAACTAGCTGGCGGCTGGCGTAGCCCAGAAATACAAGGGAAAATGTATAAATTCGCGCCGAAGGCGCGAAAATTTTTTTAGAAAATTGTTGTTTATAAAAATTTTAAATATTTTCTTTTTAACGAGTAGGCCTCTCGGTCCCTGTTCTGTACAGGGTAATCAAAAGGCGCCACTGGTGTGATCCGGTTTTAACTGCTGGCTATAGTCGCGTTCTACCAGCGGGCCAGGCTGCCAGTGGGTCGGTGGGAGGGCTGTTTAGTCCAATGGTGGTCGCGCCCACCTAAGCCAGGCAAACCCTGACTAATAGGCATCCACCACGCGCCCACCTGGATTACCGTTGGGTGAGGTAATCTATCAGGGTGGCTAATTTTCACCTACTACTTACAATAAATGTTTCGGTCGTTGTTTAACATGTCAAAAAGTAAATTGCTCCAACAACTTTTTCGGCAGTTATAATGAAAAGGGTTACGAAATTATATCAAATAATTTTCCTTTGTCTTGTACGACTAAAAATATTATATACTTGATAACATGTACTGACTGCAACATAAAATATATAGGGGAAACAAAACGTATGCTCAAAGAACGCATCAGGGAACATGATTACGCTGTACGCAGAAACGGAACTTCCGGATGTACTGAACTGGTTGAGCATTTTAATACTACTACATGTAAAAATTTTACTGTTCAATTAATTGAAAAAATAGAAAGTAGCGGCGATGAAGTTAAAGATAAAGAAACTAGAATCATGAGAGAAGCCTTTTGGATCCGCGAATTAAAAACTAAATATCCATATGGACTAAATTCTATTTTAAAAGGAGAATTGCAAGAAGCATCTGTGTTTGCAAATTTTCACACTCGCGCTAGGAGGTACGACCTCCATAGGGTAAGAGGTAAAAAACGCCCCGCTAGTACTATGAAAAAATGGAGTATGAATGAAGTAATACAATTTGTAGACGAAATTATTGCTTTGTATCAAAATGAAATGAAAACATTTCGATCTAAAATTATTTCTCTTATTTTCACAAAACCCAAACATATGATCAAGATGATGTACTATCATCTTTTGGATTGTAAAGAAACGTACATAACTGAGCTGTTGCGAGATATAGTTAGAGCCAAACTGGAAAATAATAAAAAACAAACTTTTAATATGAAAAAACAGAGGCCAAAAATATTTCTGCATTTTAATAACATTCTCATGGATATTCTAAACTTTCAAAATATTTTCAATAAATACTCTACCGATTGGATTCATTTAAATAATGCATCAGATTTTGATTACTCAACGCCAATGGTTATTTATTCGTATGATAAACCAATTTCTTCGTTTATCTTTAATTATAGAAATGCTATAATGGACGTAAATATAGACGAAATGCTGCAGGCTCCTGTAGCTTGTAGCTGCAGTACGTCTAAGTTTATGGATACACACCATAAGCATATAATTACTGGTGATTTGAATGTTGTTGAAAATTCTGAATTACGAAACTTGATGAGAAAGGGGCCAAAATATAGACTCAAAAAGTCAATTGATGCTAAAAAGTGTATATATTCAATTAAAATTGGCTTGTCAAATTATATTAATAAGTACACAACAAAATTTCGAGGAAATAAACGGATTATAGAGGACTGGATTATTTAGAATGGAAAAGGAAAGTGATAATGCATTGCAAGCAAAATATTTTACAATTTGTCAATAAAAACAGAAATTCAAAATTATATTTACCCGAAAAGTTATCTGAGAGAGCACAGGAGTATTTAAATAGTTTAAAGAAGCGCTTTGTTATAACAGTTATTGACAAAGCTTCCCAAAACTTTAGCATAATTTGTAAGGAATTTTATATACGTCAAATATTAAAGGAAACAGGGTACATTAATAAAGTACCTCATTATTCTTATGAGAGCATTACATATTTGCAGTTATCCGAAAAAATCCTTCGCGAATATGGATTAAATGTGATTGTCAATGAAGATTCCTTACCGTTTATTCAAATAATTCCAAAATTTCATAAATCTCCTACGAAGTTTCGAGTTATAATTTCTAGTAAGAAAGCGTTTTTGAAACCCCTTTCCCGCACAATTTCTAACTGTTTAAAATTAATTTATAAAAAAGTAAAGAACTATTGTAAAGCAATCGAGAGAAACGGTAAATATAGAATAAAGCTATTCTGGATAATTGAGAATTCTAAAGAGATTATCGATGCAATAAAAATTTTAAATAAGAAATATTCGGCTAATACTGTCGTTACTTACGACTTTACGGAAATGTATACTTCATTGGCCCATGACGATATCTTTAATCAATTTTTCAATTTATTAGAAAAGTTTATGGCAAACTCTGGAATGGTGGCTAATAAATACAAAGCAACTTGGAGTAATAACCCGGGAATGTCCAATTACATTGATAAAGTTACTCTAATGCGGTATATAAAATGCATCGTAAGCAATACATACTTCAGAGTTGGTAATAAAATCTGTCTCCAAAACATTGGAGTTCCGATGGGTACAGATTGTGCCCCTTTTTTAGTAAATTTATTTTTGTTTAATTGTGAATTTGCTTTTATGAAAAGAGTACTGGCATCGAAAGATTGGAAAACGGCTCTAAATTTGTATTTTGTATTCAGATACATGGATGATCTGACAATTTTTAATGATAAAGGAACGTTTGATCACATTCATCCAGACATGTATCCAATCACACTAATCTTGAAAAAACAAAATGAAATTCCGTACAAAGAAGAAGTCTTGGATATAAATATTAGAATTGTGGATAAAAATTTCATAACCGCACCTTTTGATAAAACTAATCTTTTTCCTTTCACAGCCATTAAATTCCCGCACTGCTATTCTAATTTTTCCAACAAAATTTGCATCAAAATTATTGAAAACGAATTAATGCGTTTAACTACTTTAACCACCTATTCTGCAAATCTTGAAAGCTCTGTGAAACTTTTAATCTCTAAATTATTCACTAGAATGTATACTAAAAATCAAATCAGTGTAGCAGTTAATAGATGGCTGAGAAGAATTTTGAATACAAATCAAATTATTTTAAATTCGCCTGTATCAGTGGAAAATTTATTTAGAACTGAAAATTGATAAATCAATTTTGATTTATGAAAATGTTTTTGTTTAAATGTTTTAACATCACATACTGAAGTAAGTGTATAACCCGCCCAGTTTCCCCATGCCAGGTGCGCACCTGGTGAGGCTGGGCGATGAGACGCATGGGGCTAGAGCACTCATCTTTGGGTTATATACGATATGAGCTTCAGTCACTCTTAACGTAGTCGCACTAATCAGATTGAATTTATGTTTTCTAACAGTGTCTGTATGGAATATTCTTATATATTCTTTTGTATGTATCACTATATGCTTCACTTTCCATCATATTTATTCATCACCGTTTACGTATATGTTTTCTGCCTTACTTATGCCTTTGTTAATTTTATTCGTCTATATTTTAAGTTTATTTCGTTCCATTTCTGTTGGCTATGGCTACCGGTCGAACCAATAGTTCTTTATTTGACAGCACGCACTGGAAGTTATAAGCTTGATACCACGGTCGTTTTTGGCGATGGTAAGGATACCTTACCTCGCTTCTCTTGTTTTTACTTAGAAATCAATAAAATTTAACTAGGTTTTCGTCGAAAAATTTAGAGGAAATATCCTCTACAGGGCCAATTTTTTTTAGGCCATCGACTCAAAAATAGGGGCTAGGCTAAACTCTGGCCTAAAAAAACCTTTTGTTTCGCCTTTTTATGGAAGGTCCAGGCGGCAAAAATCGGGGATGGTGCCATTTCAAGCCAAATTTTCAAATTTCGCCAAAAACCGCTAATTTTTCACTAAAATAGGTAGGGTTTGGCTTTAGATGCAATAAAAACACGTTTTCTATGTGATAGGATGCTTAAACTGCAGAAATTAAGCAAATTTCAAAAATTTCCGAAAATTTGTCTATGTTTACGTGTTAAACATACGAAATTTTGAAAAGTCAATTTTACATGATTTTTTGCAAAAATATTGATATATTACGATTCAGATGTACTAAAAATGACCCGCTCTTTCGAATGGTATAGTCAAAACCGTTCTGGCATGCTTGCAGCAAAAAATTCGGCTGGGTTTTTTCCCGCATTGGGTTTTTCCCATCGGTTTGGTCGAAAATTTCTCACCAACCGTAAGTGATAGAGAGACGTTTTATGGCTCATTTTGAAGCTCTTCGCAAGGCCTCATGGTAGTTATCGTTAGATTTTCAATTTGTCGCTTAATAAAAAAGTTACAGCCAAAATTCGAAAATTTGGGGTTTTTTCCCGCCGCGCTACATGACAGAGCAATAACAGTGACGGTCACTGGATATCCGGTTATGCCTATATCCTTCTGATTCTTACACGCGGATAATACCGATTAGTTAATTATTCCAACGTAATGAAAAATTAGCATATGCTTAACGAAGCTTCAAATATTGTGCTATCATCGCGCCTCTACATATATATATCATGAGGGTGCGCGGAGCGCCCCTCATAATATGAGCTATAAAGGCACTTTGCGGATTTGGGAA
>JASAND010026900.1:0-41110 GCA_030248195.1 Trissonchulus latispiculum
ACTAAGAAATGACAAGAGGATGCCCAAACTAATTATTTTAGATGACTTAATGGAAGAGGTTAGCAGAGATTCCAAGTTAGTAGAGCTGTTCACACGCGGATGTCACCACTGGTCGTGCAGTGTTATCCATATCACTCAAAACATCTTCAGTGACAAGAGAAGGACCAACAGAATAAATTCTCAGTATTTAGTCTTGTTCAAAAATCCTGCTGATAAGTTAACGCCTATGAATCTTGCGAAACAAATGTTTCCTGTGTAAAGGGGCAAAAAGGGGGTTATTTCAAAATTCACAAAACATTACAAAATTTTCAATTTAAACAACATAACTTTAAACTTATAAATTTCACATATATACTAAAACTTAAAAAAACCTTTTACATCCACTGTTACTGTATACGTAATTTCCTGTAACTACTGTCACCGTAACCTATAACGAATACTTTGTTGTAACCTATATTATAGCTTACGTAAAGTAATGTAACCTGTAAATATTACGTGCGTAACTGTTGTTAACTTGAAACTGACTGAGTAACCCACTTGCGGTCATCACTGTGATGAAATATCAACATTAATGTAGCAATCATTACGTAATTTTTGTGACGTATTTCCTTTCGTAGTCGACAAAACCCATATTTCAACTCTCCAAATTTCACATTAACAATCCAAATTCAACCTAATTTCAATCCCCCTAAAGGCCTTAAGTCGACTATAAAAGGAAGTGCAATTTCGCACTAAAGGTAGTTGTCTGACGAATAAAGCTAAAGTTTCAGACGAATCTCCTTAACTTGGGCTAAACTTTCAATTCAGGCTAATCTTGCATTTCCAGACAACACAAATTTCGGTTAATCATTTAATTTGGGCTCATCAATTTCGGTCAATCTTTAATATTTGGTTAAACTAATTTCAGGTAATCGTAACAGTGACTATTTTGGTTAATCTGAATTTGGGCTAATCGTCCCACTAATCGTTACATTTTGGTTAAACTAATTTCAGATAAAACGATAACAATTTGGCTAATCTGAATTTGGGCTAATCGTCCCACTAACCGTTACATTTTTGGAGGTTCCACCGAGATCCAATCTTGCCGTGGACTCGGGAACAATCATCTCAACTGTCAGAAAAGAGTACGACTCAAGCGACCGGATCCACGCTAGAGTCGGAAAATTCCGAAAGTTTCCAGAAGAACTCCCAGATCCCACGCTCACCAAGTCACCCTGAAGACTTGAAGAAGAAATCCCACTGCTGATAGTGAAGACTCTGCAGAACCAGGCGTTTCCGGTTTCAACAGATTTGATATTGACGAAACCGAGAGAATAATCGCCCAGATGAGTACTCCTCCGCCAGGGCAAGTACCAGATTTTAGTCAGCTTCAAATAGCCCTACAGACCCTTCCTGCCAGCCTGAAACAAGCTATGTCCGGGCTAAGTGGCGTTACCAGCCTTCTTGGGTTACAGTACTCGGGACAGGCTCTCGAAAGTTGGAAGGAATTCATCGATTCATTTGATATCATCGGAACGGCGAACAACTGGGATCCAAGCGATAAAGCGAGGATGTTGCCTGTCTGCTTACAAGGACAGGCAAGAGACATTTACGCTACTCTCGACGCATCTACAAAAGCTAACTACAGCAATTTAACTAAGGCGTTGGAAATCGCCTTGGAACCAGCCGAAATGGCTCGGTTTAAGAGTGCCAAATTACACCGGCGCACCCAACAAGTACATGAAAGAGTTTCTGATTTTGGAGCAAACATAAAGAAACTCGTCAAGGGCGCCTACCCTGCGTTTGATGCCAGCCACCAAGAACAGCTCTGCCTGGAATTCTTCATTGCCGGTCTGTTGCCACACTACGGTCGTCTAGTGATAGCAAACGAACCGAGAACATTCGTGGATGCACTCAGATATGCTAAACTCATCGAGGCTAGCGAGCACCTCACAGCTGGTCTAAGCCCCCGAGGAACGGCACAAATGGGAACATCAGCAGAGACATTAGCTACGTCCAGACTACCTACTTCGGAGGACAAAACAATGGAGAATTCTCTCAAAGAGATCAATGACAAGATCCAAAAACTGGCCATGGACCAAGAGCGTCAAAATGGTTATGTCCTTGGGCTGATGGAAAGACCGCACAGACATCATCAACTGCATCCAGAGAGAAGTGAACCAAATCTTTGGTCAAACCCCGTGAGGAGGACGTCCGGCAGTCGAGTTATTTGTCACTACTGCAAAATTCCAGGCCACTTGATCACGAATTGTCGAAGACGCGAAAGAGAAGCTATAACTTATAGCAGTAGGGACAACAACTGGCGTCAGGCTCAAGATAAACACGCCAGCTGGTATGCTAACACAAACGGAGCTGTTACTTCTGGAACTTACCAGAATCAACCAATTAATCGCGCATGCGCGGGAGAAGCTGCTAATAGTGCTATGACAGAACTGCAGGAAACCATCAAGATGCTGACGGAGCAGAATCATGAACTGCTGCAGAATCAGTACTCGAATCTCGTAGGAGCTGTGTCTGCAACCTCTACTGTCAATTCTGGTAAAAATCACAGCGATAAAGAAAACTATCTGCCAACTGCCAAATCATACAAGTCTGCAGCCTCCGCTACCGAGACCAATCCCAAGCTTACTGGATGTCCTCAGAAACAGAGAAAGAAAGAGTCAAAGCACGCCGGAGCTGAAAGTAGGATAAGGATTAACTCCCTAACAGAACCGATTTCAGAAAATCGGCCGAAGACAAATTGTCTCAAAAATATCACTGACGGATATGTCATGAAGTTGCTACTAATTTTCACAGCCATATGCCTAGCCGCACCGGTAACGCCAGTTGGGCAACCTGGCAAAACGACCAGCAGTGGACAGATGGTACGTCTAGCCGAGGAAGGAATTCCACTGCCTCAGCTAACAAGCTGCGATAGTTGTTGTCCAAGATCTATTCTACCTGGTATGGAAATAGTGGAAGCAATCTTATGCAAACATAAATACATGAGGCACAGTTATACTTGGAACTACGCTACACCGAATGAATACTACGATTACAGAACTAATGATTATGAACCGCGAGAAAGAGTCTTTCTAATCCTGGCAATAAACCTTGGTGAAAGATGCAACTTTCCGAAGCCGCAACTACTACCAACAGAAGTCTGGGGAGACCGGCGTATAGTCACGAATCTTGCCAAGAAATCAGCTCAACATGGCAACAATATCAAGAATAGTTCTACTATCGATGGAAACTCTGCACTATCAAATCGCTGTAACATAAAGAACGCTCTAACAATGCTTCTCCTACCACTACTGACACTACAGACTTTACCTGCACATAGCTTGAGGCGCAAACCTGCTCACAATTTCAAAGTCTACAAAATTTCTCCCTCATGGCTAGTTCTACAGCGAATTCAATTTGTCTTGTACTGCTGTTCTTGTCAGCCAATTTTTAATATTAAGAGATTAGCACAATGTCTACTTATCCATAGTCCCGGGTCAGCCACAAAGTGCCGGGGCATTACACCGAAAGGCGGGCAACCCTCTTCTTTGACGAGGCCCTTTATTCTGGTTTCAGAACTATTCAGTGAAGAACAGTTCCTACTTCCAGGTCAACTGCTAGATACTGAGCAAGTGGACTGTTCGCAGATCAGTGTGACGAACCCGGCCAGGCCGGCGCCTCCCGAACTACCGTTTCATAGCTCAGCACCAAGCAGCGGGGGACTATCAAGATCCCCTCTTCCTCGCCAAAGCCCTCAATTCCGGGTTCAGGACGGCGTAGACAAAGGCCAACTCCGTAAATGAACTCTGTGCATACAAGAGCAGAGAACTGAATTCGCAATTAAAACTAATTTTTGCCTCTCCTCCCACATTAATACATCAATACAAACAACATAGCTATCAATACATAAATGCACATAATATACGTACTTGCCTCAAATAGTACGTTAATATAATTACATTAATCATCGGCATCGGTTATCCTCATTACGTGTTTCTTACAAGCAAGTATATACGTTTCTGAATATCCTAATTCCTGTTCATTACGTATCCTTAATTTCATCTCAGACCTACAGCCACAACCAATGGCCAATCATTCAATTCTCCTCATTGGACCGAAGCCTCAACATCCTTCCATTACCAATTGTAGAGAAATGTGGACATTTCTTTCTGTAAGGGGAAGTATTGTAAAGGGGCAAAAAGGGGGTTATTTCAAAATTCACAAAACATTACAAAATTTTCAATTTAAACAACATAACTTTAAACTTATAAATTTCACATATATACTAAAACTTAAAAAAACCTTTTACATCCACTGTTACTGTATACGTAATTTCCTGTAACTACTGTCACCGTAACCTATAACGAATACTTTGTTGTAACCTATATTATAGCTTACGTAAAGTAATGTAACCTGTAAATATTACGTGCGTAACTGTTGTTAACTTGAAACTGACTGGGTAACCCACTTGCGGTCATCACTGTGATGAAATATCAACATTAATGTAGCAATCATTACGTAATTTTTGTGACGTATTTCCTTTCGTAGTCGACAAAACCCATATTTCAACTCTCCAAATTTCACATTAACAATCCAAATTCAACCTAATTTCAATCCCCCTAAAGGCCTTAAGTCGACTATAAAAGGAAGTGCAATTTCGCACTAAAGGTAGTTGTCTGACGAATAAAGCTAAAGTTTCAGACGAATCTCCTTAACTTGGGCTAAACTTTCAATTCAGGCTAATCTTGCATTTCCAGACAACACAAATTTCGGTTAATCATTTAATTTGGGCTCATCAATTTCGGTCAATCTTTAATATTTGGTTAAACTAATTTCAGGTAATCGTAACAGTGACTATTTTGGTTAATCTGAATTTGGGCTAATCGTCCCACTAATCGTTACATTTTGGTTAAACTAATTTCAGATAAAACGATAACAATTTGGCTAATCTGAATTTGGGCTAATCGTCCCACTAACCGTTACACCTGGACAAATTGATGGATTTATGAAAGCATTCAATCACGCTACTGAGCAACCGCATGGCTATTTGCTTATTGATTTGGATCAGAAAACTCCTGAAGATTTCAGGCTGCGATCTACAATATTTCCGAATCAACCAAACGGTGTGTACAAGTTAAAGAATTCATAAAAGCAATTGCTCTTAGAAAAAAATATTCTCAGATACTAGCTTAATATGGCCGAGCGGTTCGAAAGAAATATTGATTATCTCAAGGTACTTTGTAAATGCAATCCTAAGCAACGACGTGCTCTAATTGAAAATGGTAATCAGGAGTTAATAAGAACAATTTGTGATTGTATTGAAAATGTTCTGTCTGGAAATGTTCAGCTCCCTAAAAAAGACCTCGACAAGCTAAAGCGACACAAGAAGTTATTAAGGGACCTGCGTAATAAGCAGAAGAACCTTCAGTGGAAAAGAAAGAAAATAGTCCAGAAAGGAGGATTTTTACCCACATTACTTGCTCCACTTTTGGGTGTAGTTGGTGGACTTGTGACAGATTTGATTCTTAAGCGATGATGGAATATTCTATTCTTGTCAGACCAGATTATTTCGAGCAACACAAAAAGGAAGCGGAGGACGATCTGCACAAAACAATGTTGAAGCGCACGTTTCCCGATGACGTCAAGTTAGCACTATATAAACAGAAAAACTACCGCCGCAGACTATTGAAAGAAAAGGGGCAGGAGTTACGTGTGAGGTCCTCCAAAACTGTTAATAATCTTCCCACTGTCGAAGATCCTTTAATGGAATCACTTCCAAAGCGTTTGCAACCGACTGCAAAATTGCTTATTGATCATATTCAGGCTATTAATGATTTTAAAGTTAACGAGAAAGGAGAAATTTCTTATAAGGGAGTTTTGGTACCTGGATCAAGAATTGTTGATTTGATTAATGACTTCGTAAGAAACAGACCAACTAAAAGTCCTGCTGTTGGATGGCAAGTATTGGTAAACGCACTGCGCGACAGTAACGTTCCTCGAGAATATGTGGGTAATCCAGTAAGATGGCAATTCATAAAAGAACCAGCAACAACTCCACGACGACCGGCTGCAGAACGTATCGAAGCACTCCGCAGAACTAGATTACAATCTGGAACGGGTTTGGTTCTGAGAAGGCTAAAATGGAAGACATTTTGACTCGTTTGTACTATGACCCTTCCAGCCCAGTAGCATACTCTGGCCCACAGAAGCTGTACAAGTACGTCAAGAATAAACACCCTGGTTTTACTTTGTCTAGTGTTAGGAAATGGTTGCAAAAGCAATACGCATACACTTTGCATAAACCAATTCGTCGCAACTATAAGAGACGACAATATTTTGTTGATGGCATTGATAAATTATGGCAGATAGATTTGGCGGACATGTCCAGAATAGCTGATCAGAATAGTGGGTATAAGTTTATACTTACTTGCATTGATGTGTTCTCCAAATACGCTTGGTCTGTTCCTGTGATATCCAAAAGTAGCAGTGACGTTACAACTGCCTTTAAAGAAGTGCTAAAATCAAACAGAGTACCAGAAAAGTTGCAGTCAGATAAAGGAAAAGAATTCTTAAACAATCGATTCCAGCAACTTCTTTAAGATAACAATATCCACTTTTATACGTGTGACAATCCTGATATCAAATGTAGTGTTGTGGAAAGATTTAATCGGACAATTAAAAGTAAGTTATGGAAACATTTCACTAAAACCAGAAGCTATTCATACTTGAACGTTCTTCAGCAATTTATGAATGCTTATAATGCCACAACTCATTCCAGTATTGGCATGACTCCAACAGAAGCATCAGACCCGGCAAATAGTCATGATGTATACCATAAGCTTTACAGTCAGAAGCCTCTTCCAAAACATGGATTGGAAGTCGGTGATGTGGTGAGAATCAGTAAGGCTAAAGGAATATTTGATAAAGGATATTTACCAAATTGGTCGGAAGAACTCTTTAAAATCAGTAAAATTTGTGCCAATCATACGCCTGCAATGTACAAACTGAAAGATTTTCAGAATGAAGAAGTACAAGGTAGATTCTACGAACCTGAGCTACAAGTCGTCACTGAACCTGACACTTACTGGATTGATAAAATCATAAGAAGCCGTAAACGTAGAGGAAAACGAGAATTTTTTGTTAAGTGGCTTGGCTACCCTGAAAAATTTAATAGCTGGATAAGCGAAGATGACGGATTTCTACCTGCAACTACCTAGTAACACAGACGACTACACAACAAATAAGCTAAATGACTTCAGAGTAAAATTGCCGCATCGTATTGATCTTAATGGTGAATGGGAGGTTGCTCTCGTTGAATTGATGTATCCTGTTACATGGCGAAATTTTCAATACGATATGGATTCTATTATTTATGTTGGATTTACTGATAGAACGTGGACTCTGAAAACTCTTCCAATGCGACATTATGAAACAATCGATGACTTGTGCGACGCTATTAACTATACACTAACATATGCAAAAGCTGGATCTGGAGAACCAGCAAATATAAAAGTTAAATTTGATCACTATAATCATAGAATCAACATTGTGTCCCGAGAAAAGAAAAATGCAGCGGTGACTGTAAATGCTCTTAAATTAAGTAAGCGTCTTGCATACGTTCTTGGTTTCGAAGACAACAATGTTTTTTCTACAAATTCTATAACTATAAGTGAGTCCTTAACTGATCAGGAAAGCAAAGAGAAAACCGTGGTTGGTACGAAGGAACCTGATATAAGGGCTGGATTCTATTCAATGTTCATCTATTGCGATCTAGTTGCACCACAAATGGTTGGAAATTCAATCGCTCCCTTACTGCGAGTTGTAAATACAACTGGAAGCTATGGTGATTTCATTGATCGAGAGTATCATAATTCACACTATGTACCTGTGTTGAAAAAGGAGTTTGATTCTGTGGAAATTAATATAAACGACGATTCTGGCAATCCTATACAATTCAACTACGGTAAAATTTATGCAAAGCTTCATTTCAGAAGGATTAGAGCATGAGGAGCAACTACTATCCAGAATCAATTAAAACTTGGGAAAGTGCACTACTTCAAACAGGAGGTGCTCTTCCAACATATTCTGGAATTCCTTATCAAAGAGGCGAAGGGATTGGTAGCTTTTTCAGAGGTCTGTTTCGTGCAATCTGGCCAACAGTAAGAAAAGTTGGTGTTCAAGTTGGGAAAGAAGCTCTTAGAACTGGAAGTGAAGTAGCTACTGATTATCTTACTAGAGGAGAAAATATAAGAACTTCTTTAAAGAAGCGTGGTAAACAAGCAGTTGGAAGAACTTTAAGCAAATTTGGTGAAGAACTGCAACAGGAAGGAGAAGGTATCGGACAAAGACCAGCAAGAAAAGACATAAGAAGGTTAAAGAAACGACGAAAAATTACCAATTCTGACGTGTTTAACCATGGCTAAGCAAGTTGATGCTAACTCGTTTCCTGCACATGCTACTCGCCACCTTGCACCTCAATCTCAAACTGTGGTCGAAAATTCCATCTTTTCCGGACAACTGCCAAGACGTGTTGTGATGGTAATGGTGGATTCAGAGGCATTTAATGGAGCATACAAAAAGAATCCGTTCAAGTTTGAAACATGCAAAGTGACAGAATTGTCACTGAAATGTGGTGACGATTACATACCAAGACATCCAATGAAGATGTCATGGGATGATTTTAACTATTCTATTCCATACATGTATCTGTATGAAGGATGTAACATGGCAAACAGCGACAAAGGACTAGATATTTCCTACAAAGAGTACGGCAATGGATTCACAGTTTTTATATTTGATTTAACTGCTGACAATGTAGATGGAAGTGCTATGGAATTGATTAGAGAAGGAGATTTATCTCTCTATATGCAGTTAAAAGAACCGCTTAGTCAGCATTCGCAGGGCGTGGAAATTATAATTTACGGTGAATTTGATAACCTTATTTCAATCGATCACAACCGAACCCCGTTTTTTGATTATTCTGTGTGACTATTCATATAAACAATTAATAATGACTCATTTAATAACAAAAATGAATACGATTTTCTTGTTTGGATTAATTTGCCTTGCCCTGGCTGCAAATGACATAACTTATGTTGTCGATGAGTTTAAGCTGGTTGTATCCGATGATGGTGGTACTTTCACGGGCATGAAAGTGGAGCTTGGAAATAGAAGCATTGTTATAAAGGATGCCGATCACATTTATAAAAGACTGGCAGACTGCAGCTTACACCTTTGTGAGATAACCAATCATACTATGGAGAAACCTGGGTGTGCATATTTGGAATGGGATCAGTGCTGGGAATACTGCTACGATGAAAATAGAAAGATGACGTATTTGCAAGATAAAATGAATGACCTTAGGATTATCAAAAATATTCATATGAATCTATTGCGAGGAGCACTAGAAGGATATTATGAATAGCTTGGAGATAGAGGAAACTGTCACGAAAAATTCCTGTGTAAGTAAAACATTTTTAGGTGTTTACTCAAGTGATACATTACCAGATGTTAGAACACGACCTGCTTGCTTTGTTCTAAACACGGACCCTTCTGAGGAGCCAGGACAACATTGGATTGCAATGTATTTTGATAAGTATACGGAATATTTCGACAGCTATGGACTGGATCCAATTGAAGAATGTCTCCCATATAAACCTAATGTTATAAATAATTTTTGCCTACAAGACTTTGATACAAATGTGTGTGGTGAATATTGCATATTCTTTTTAATTAAAAGGTCTTGTGGTTGGCGTTTTGAAGAAATCATAAACTATTTAAGAAAAAGACCGGACAATAACGATTCCATTGTTCGTCATTTTGTTGACGAGCTACGCGTGTCTAGACCATCATCTGTAGCTCAATGTTGTAGATCACGATGCAGATAGTTAACGTTGTGCTTCACGGAAAGTTTGGCTCTCAAATTAATCTGAATATACTACCAAACGCTATTTATGATCCTCGTCGATTCAGTGGTGCTGTCATTGCTCATCCACCATGCACATTCCTGGTGTTCTCATCAGGAAGCTTTGTCTGTCTTGGAGCTAAAAGTATAGATGAAGGTACTAACTGTGCGCAACAGATGGCTTCACGGTTACTTTTGGAGATACAAAACATTTCGACAAAAAATATAGTACTGTCCCATAATATGGGTGGTAAGGTCAACTTGTGCTCACTCTACGAATACCTGAGAAAGAATCATGCTACCGTCAGCTTGGAATCAGAACTTTTCAGCGGAATGACATGGAAGCAACAAGGTGGAACTGTCAGGGTTTTCCATACAGGGAAATTTTTCGTCACAGGAGTTTCAGAAGAACACAAACTGTTTGATATTGCTCAAGACGTAATAAATGTTTGTAGTATGTTTATGTAATAATAAATAAACGATAAATGTTTACTGTGTTGGTTTATTATATAGAATAGGTAGGACATGACAACGATAGCAGAGCACCTTCCCGCTGTGCTGTCGTTAAGACTTGACCGAACTAGCCTTACTCTAAGGATTACACACTAAATCCTATTTTGAAGGAGTCACTTTTGAACTAAGAGCAAGTAGGATTCCTTTAGATTTGAACTAGAATTGAATCCTATTTTGTGCCAGAATCGCCATTTTATATCTACTTTTGACCCTACCCTCCAAATTTAAGTTTATCCCCTGAAACAGTCGGATTATCTAAACAAGTAACAAAAATGCTCCGCACAAAAGAGGATAATAGCTGTGTGTGTGTTAGCTGTATCGTATATATATCCTTTAAATTCCGGTTGAAGAAGTAAAGACAAAAGTTTCATGGGCGCGTGACGTTATTTGGCACAGCAAATATTGGTGGATGGTTCCATGTCAAAAGTTGCTCAGCTCACTTAGGGCTTTCATTTGATACCAAATTTGACCACTTTTGAAAACTTTCATTTTTGACCGAAAATCGCCTAAGTCCCCACCCCACCCCACCACAGCACTCTACAGCCACTTTGAGCATGCAGTTCTATGACAAAAGTTGCTCAGCTCGCTTAGGGCTTTCATTTGGTACCAAATTTGACCACTTTTGAAAACTTTCATTTTTGACCGAAAATCGCCTAAGTCCCCACCCCACCCCACCACAGCACTCTACAGCCACTTTGAGCATGCAGTTCTATGACAAAAGTTGCTCAGCTCGCTTAGGGCTTTCATTTGGTACCAAATTTGACCACTTTTGAAAACTTTCATTTTTGACCGAAAATCGCCTAAGTCCCCACCCCACCCCACCACAGCACTCTACAGCCACTTTGAGCATGCAGTTCTATGACAAAAGTTGCTCAGCTCGCTTAGGGCTTTCATTTGGTACCAAATTTGACCACTTTTGAAAACTTTCATTTTGGACCGAAAATCGCCTAAGTCCCCACCCCACCCCACCACAGCACTCTACAGCCACTTTGAGCATGCAGTTCTATGACAAAAGTTGCTCAGCTCGCTTAGGGCTTTCATTTGGTACCAACTTTGACCACTTTTGAAAACTTTCATTTTTGACCGAAAATCGCCTAAGTCCCCACCCCACCCCACCACAGCACTCTACAGACACTTTGAGCAAGCAGTTCTATGACAAAAGTTGCTCAGCTCGCTTAGGGCTTTCATTTGGTACCAAATTTGACCACTTTTGAAAACTTTCATTTTTGACCGAAAATCGCCTAAGTCCCCACCCCACCCCACCACAGCACTCTACAGCCACTTTGAGCATGCAGTTCTATGACAAAAGTTGCTCAGCTCGCTTAGGGCTTTCATTTGGTACCAAATTTGACCACTTTTGAAAAATTTTATTTTCGACCACTTGACCCGCCACCCGACTGACCCTTCAAACGGCAAAGTGGAACCAGCCCAGCAAAATATGGCAAAATACGTCGGACGGCAAAACGGATACCGGGAATGAGCTGGGCACACCAGAAAACCCCTATAGACAAAGTTTTGAGAGGCCAGGCAGAGCCTACTATGGACCTCCAGGAAGCGGTTTCCGACATGACCCTCCAGACGGCAAAGTGGAACCAGCACAGCAAGATGGATGAGTCCTACGGCAAAAAGGACACCGGGAATGAGCTGGGCGCACCAGAAAACCCCTATAGACAAAGTTTTGAGAGGCCAGGTAAAGCCTACTATGGATCTCCAGGAAGCGGTTTCCGACTTGACCCTCCCGACGGCAAAGTGGAACCAGCCCAGCAAGATGGGTGGGTCTGACGGTAAAACTGACTGCGGGAATCGATTCTCCGTGCCAGAAAACCATTGTATGGAAGATTTGAGCGTTCAAAGTTAAATAGATAGCGAGAAATTTCGATTTTTCATTTTTCGAATTTTCGCCATCTTTGACGAGCCACTGTGGTCGCTAGGGAAGTGATAGAGAAACGCAACCTGGACCGTTAGTTAGTTCAATATATGTAATTACTGAATATAAAAAGAAATCAGCTCCAGCCTTTACACTGTCTCCAGCCACTTTTCACACATATTATAGGGGTCGCTGCCGCGACCCCTATGATAAAAGAGGTGACCATATTATATAAAGCAATTTTACTGTGAAATTTCAAATTTTTCACATCCTGAAACCTCACAGCGATCTACCTACACTTCTAAAGGTCTCTTCTTCTTCTTCTTTTTCTTCTTCTGCAGCTGCTGTTGAACTAGCAGGACTGCAATTCGAACACAACTGACATTACTGCTTACAAAAAATACACGAATAAAGATAAAGTTCAAGATTATTGTATTAGTACTTCAGATTTCAGCTATACCCTGTGCTGCGTTTACTTTAATCCCTCGACCCTGAAATCAAAGATTTCTGTTTTTTTGTTATGCTTGAGAACGAGTTTCCTACGAAAAACATATTTTACTAAATTCCTTAAATGTTTTGAGGTACCAGAAGACTTTTTGTAAAAAAATATTGGCGCCTTCGGCACACTTGTGCTGTTCTTCAAACTGTTCTTCAAATTCTTCAAAACTTCAAAACCATGATTGCTTAAGTTATGTACTCTGCTTACTTTCGTAATCCTCAAGTGTAACATTACGTAACTATAACCTTATTTGGTTTGAGCTGTAAAATTGTGCACAAACAAACCGCTGTATCAAATTATGCGCTTTACAAAAGGCAAAACTGGCTCTCATAAAAATTGGCGTCTTTTAAAAATTCTTCAACCCCTTGGAGACTAAAATATACACATATATGCTCGGTGACCTTCCTCCATATCCCAAGAAAGTACCAAATTTCGCTGGTTTTTACTAGTTTTGCAAAATTACTTCCATGGCCGACTTTACATACAGAAACGTCAAAAATCACGCCAAATGATTAAGTCTGCCTCACCCGTTGTGGACGACACCCTCAACAATTCGCTTCCCCTTTCCATATTTTAAAGACCATCATTGATCTCTAGTTGAAATCTTGCGACAGGTAACCAACCAACAAGGGAATGGGCGGGTGGGAACCAATTGACTGTATAACATGATGGATTATAAAGCATAAACGGTGGTAAATTGACAATTGCGAGGAGGGGGGAAGCTTGGAACCACCTTGGAAAATGGAAATGGAACCATCAAATGGATGTCCCCACAAGTGTCCCGTGACACACGTCTAGTGTAGCGCTGACTGGTTCCTACTCCCAAGGCCAACACTAAAACTCCTTAAACTATGCTGTCGGTCGAACTATGGACTTGCCAGATGATTTATCCTAGACATGTGCTCGAATAAAGGTTGTAGTGGAATCAGCCATTCCTAAATCATGCTACCGAGCGGTTGGTCCCGGTCCTTTTATATCCTAGACTTTCCGGATGGACTTGGATGTAACCTGCGAAGACGTGTGCTGGTTTGGCGATTCGTCACATTGCTGAAGACGATGAACGAAGGGCCAAGGAACAGGAAGAAGAACTAACAACTTCCAAAAGATATTCGGATTCGTACTGCAACTATCAACCATTCGATTATCATTAATATCCATTGATCCAATGTACAATTTGCCTGGCACACAATTACACATTAGAAAAATCAGGAATGTAGTGTCGAATCAGGACAACGAAGAAAAACCTCAAGTTAGTGCCACAGAACCATAAGTTCAAGTTAAATAACCTGCCACTGCAGAATTCGAAAACGTCCATAAATTCCGTATTCATTCTCTTGTGGTTTGCTAAATACAACTAAAAGAAAAACCAGTTTATTCCAGCAAAAAGCATATTATGTACAAGATGACAACAGCAACAAAAATGGCAGAAGAATACAAACATAATTTTGGTATTTGCAAAACAGTTTACATTAATTAGCAACAAAATGAAAAAAACGTGTTCTTGAAAACCCTAAACTCCTTGATCCAGGTCAAAAATTGCTTGATCCAGATTAAGCTTCAATTGCAGTATAAGAACCATTATTTTTGAGGTAGGTATCCGACAGTGTAGTTTTTATCGGGTTGACCAAAAACCATTCGATGAACGAACTTCTTCAGACATCAACGGAAACATTATTTTAAAACTAGCAAAATGCTCTATCCTTAAGGCAAAGTTTTGCTGCTCTTTCAGGCCCAAGACTCAAGTCACACTTAAATTTCTGTGGAAACGTAAAGTCTTAACTGAAAAATTAATTACTGCACTAGCTTCGAATTTTAACCATTGTCTTTGAAGTCTGGACGACAATGCATTGAGGCGTGCACTCACCTAGAACCGGCCTATTCGAGTCAAAATGTTGTGAAAATCAAAGCATTTTTTGAATTCTCTCACGGCAAATAGACAGACACACAAAGTTATTACCTATTAACTGAATCAGACAATATTTCATTAAAATAGCAGAAAGTGTTGGAATGTAATTTCAATTATTATCATCAAAACAAGATTTATAAATCGAAAAGATGTCCAAGAAGGTATACACATTTTTCACTTACAAGAAAAAGGTCCGCTCACCGAAAACCAGCAGGATACAAAGTAAAATTAACCAGGGTACGATAAAGTAAAACAAGCGAGAGATCGTTACAGTCGTAAAACATTCTAAGCCATAATGTGAGATCAACAAAAACAGAAACTGATTTAGCTGGATTGCTTTACAATAAACTGAACAAGAACAATCAAACAAAAAACAAAACGATTAAGTGTATATAAAAAAGAAAAATGCCATTATAGAATGACACTATAGAATGAAACCAAATTATTATTTAACACTAACTCTTGAAAGATAGGTACCAAACCAAAACAACTTTGTAAACGGCAAATTCAGGGTATTTTTTACTCCCCCCCCCCGAAAATGCCTTCTCCCCCGAAATCTTCCTCTTTTGGGGGCCCAAATTTTTGCCAAATATAGGCAAATTTTCAACAATTTCCGGCTTCACCGGAGATTTTTTCGTAAAATTGACTATTTTTAGCTTAAATCCTGGCATTTTTGAGAACTTTCTGCATTTCTACCATTCTACGTGTAAAATACGCCAAAAATACCAATTTTTAGCTCAATTTTGCAAGACATCTCCCCCCCCCCCGAAAATTTCTCCCCAACCCCGAAAAAATCTTTAAAAAAATACCTTGTAAATTTATACGGTAATGAATTTTAGAGTTAATGTTCTTGTAGTTTCATTTCTACTATTCTCTGAGCGTATTTGTATACAGCATTTTGGTGGCTTTTAGCCACTTTATACCCAAGAAAAATGAGAAACATTCTTTCTCCCTTCAAAATCAAACATTTGGAAAAACTTTCCTTAAAAATGGCTACCCTCCCCCTGCTTTTGGCAAGAAGCCCCCCTGTCATGTGTATGCGCAATTTATCAACATTTCCAGCGACCGCAAAAAAGATATAGCAAATCCAGCTGACAGAAAAGAACTCCAATATACGTGCAGGCAACAGCGTAGCCAGAACAAAATCCGGAGGGGGTGAACGCAAAACTTTTCGGGGGCCTCGGGGGGGAACGGAGTCCAAATTTTTCTGAACCGTGACCTTTCGGGATTTTTGTACAGCATTATTTGGAATAAAAAACCCGCTATTATGGCTAAGCTTGTAAAAATCCACGCAAATGATGCAGAACTGGGCCAAACCACACCAAATTTTTGTACTCGTTTTGGTGCGACAAGCACGTACGATAGTAACTCGCACCGAAGGCGAGAAACTTTTTTGAAAAAATGGGCATTTATAGGTGCCACGGAAACAACATGGCTTTTAAAAGGAGAATTATCTCGCCATAGAACGGCGTATACTACTGATTTTGTCCATGAAACTTGGACCAAGTTTTGTTGCTCTAATAGCTGGCGGTTTTCTTACAATTGCTGATCTGAAATATAATAGTATATTCTTTTCTAACATCTATCCTTATGCGTAGCGGTTTTTGATCCTTGTTCAAATTAAACTTTTCAGTTAAATACTAGCGCCTGGAGGTATCCACCCTCCCATCCCCCTCCATGGCTATGCGTCTGTATACAGGTGTAAACCATCAAACATCATTTCTTTATGACTCTTCAAGACGTAAAAACAAACAAAGCCCCACCACCCTCTAAATGTTGTTACATACAGTCACAAACATCAGCAACAAAAATGCAAAAACAACACCACCATGATACGCAATGTTATGGTGCAATTTTAATACACTACGTATTACAAAAGATTCACAAAGACGCCTCGAAACAAGTAGCGGATAAGGTTGGTTTAACTCTGGGTATCCCAGATTTTTGGAGTATCGTTTCCTACTTAAATTTCATTTTTATAGTTTTGAATCCATGGACTACGTACTCATTTTAGATTCAAACATTAGAAAACGAAGTCCAGTAGGCAATAGGAGAAGGGTCTAGGAACAGAAGACAAAAGCACATTATAATCGGAAAACAAGATGCAGTACATAAAATCAGGGCGGCAGCATTCAAGGATAAAAAGAAATACAGCAGGTATATATAATGTATAGAACAGACGGCGTACGTAAACTACACAATTATGTACATGATGAAAATATGTCAACGAACACTTCATAATAAAAACCAAAGCGGTTACAGCAGGAAATCGTAAAATCCAACTGTAAAAAAGTGTATCGTGTTTTAGTTGCATAATATGAATCAAACCTCAAGACTAAATATGGAAATCAAGCCACAAGAAAGCCAAAACATTGCCAAGTATGCACCTGACAGAACACAAGCAATTTAAAGAAAATATTTTTATGTAAAATTGGCAAATAACGGTTATTTTGCTGTGTAAGCAAAGTCGTTCCCAAAGATACATAAAAAGACAAAAATTACAGGCACAGCTTAAAAAGAGGTCAATAAAACAAACCAGCACCAAGAAAGTAAAAAGAAATGGACGCAAACAATATAAGTCAGCAATTTTCCATTGGAATATACACAATACAGCGGCACAAATAAGAGACAGATAAAAACCGGTACACGGATGGAAATAACTGGACTCGGAAAGGATGGCTATAAGGTCGGCATTGTATTTCAGATCAGTTGACTTTAGTATGACCGTTTGCCATAGAGTTAACAGAGTGGACGAAATAGCCATTCTGCTTGGACTTTGCTGTTTCAACTTCTTTTCCATCTGTACTATTCTCTTCAGGCAGCCAGAGTTTAGTCGGTGTGGAGTCTTTTGGAAGCGGCAGAATCTGGAGACACCGGGAAACCAGATCTGATGTTATCTCGTCCATACTTCTATCAGCATCCACAATCTTGAAGGAAAAAAGCACTAGACTATGTACGTAACTTTAGATTTAGTAAAAAACTAAAACTAAAATAAAAACTTAGATTTCCAACAAGAAAACGAAAAATACGGCCTGGCTGGCAGAAGCCGTCCACCAAAAATGTAAGGCATTAAAGAAAAAATGAAAAAACTTCTGCTCTGCAGTCACTAAGGCAAAAGACAACAACGCCCATTGGCTCTCTACTGTGTGACTGACTGCAGGGCAGGTGTTTCTCATTATATATGACTTTACGTGCCGTGCCGGCCGAGTGGTTAAGGCGTTCGACTTCGGATCCGATAGTCCGAGGTTCGAATCCCCACTGCCACAAAGCTTTCACAAATCCCCTTGAGCAAGGGACTAAGCACATATCGGTTCGCCGTGAGCTCTAGCCAACCCAGCTATCCATCCTTAATTGGTCGGTAAATGGGTACCACTATTGTGGGAAGGTAACAGGAGTCCGTGTAGGGCTTAGCCTTGAAGGGCCGGCCCCCCTTCCACGGATGCAGTCATCATTTGAGGTGACACTCCTGGCTCTACGGCTGTGTATCCGGGGATGAGCACCGGCACCCCTTGTCCCTGAAGCAGGGATGGAGATATTCTCCAGGGGTCACCTTTACCTTACCTTTACCTTACGAATAAACTCCAGATTTTAAAATGAAACCTTACGTACTTTTTGAAAATATATGCTGTACGTATCGTATGAACGAACCACTTTTGCAAAGCTCTTCCGCAAATTTGAAACATTCTTATTAAACTACATTCCTCTTTCCAATAGTTACAGCAATATTCCTTGCACAGCAAGGCCGCACCCAGGGGGGGGGGTTCAAGGGGTCTAGACCCCCCCTTTTGGGATGACAAACTGGAAAATTTTTGCTATTTTTATAGCAAAAACAGCTATTTTTAAAAAATTTTCGCGCCTTCGGCGCGATAATTCACTTTTTACAAGAAATAAACGTCCAATGTACTGTTTTTTGGCAAAAATGCAAAAATTCTTCAACTTCTGGGGGGCACCCCCCGTTGCGTTTTACCTTGGACCCCCCCCCTTTTCAAAATCCTGGGTGCGGGCCTGTTGCACAGTACAGCTCTTTAAAACTTTATTTTTCGCGAAGTTTTTCGTTTCCGCAAACTTCGCGAAAGGTAGCAATTCGCGTTAATTTGGCGAACTTAGTAAAGACAGTTCAACAAAAAATTGAATTTACGCGAAATTCCTGGGAAGCCAGCTGTGCAGAATTTCGGCAGTCACGTTTCTCGTGAAAAATCTTCGCAAAGGCTGACTTTTCCTACAGGGGGGGAGGGGGTGGTTGGCGGCGCTCCCCCCCAGAAATCCGTTCTCCCCAGAATCACTCCCCCCCCCGCAGATTCGGGCCTTCCCCCAGAACCATAAAGTGCTCTGAAAAATATGGTTTTGAGGGTAAATTGTGAAAAATTTGACCGGCGTCGCCGGATTTTTAGGCGTTTTTAAGCATTTTTTAGGTTAAGCTTAAGCTTAAATTTAGGTTAAAAATATGTAGTTAATTTTTTAGCTCTGCAGCAAAAAAATAGCAATTTTTAAGCATTTTTGAAAATTTTTCTCCCCCCCCCCCCAGAAATCCGTGCCCCCCCAGACTTCCCCCCCCTGCCTACGAAAAAGCCTGGAAGTTCTCCAAATTTTACAAAAATTGGTGTTTTTCGCGAAGTTCGCAGATCGCGAAGTTCGCAGAAAAGGCGAACTTCGCGAAAAAAGTTTTTAAAGCGCTGTACTGTAAAAACTTCTTCAGTACAAACTGTGAATTTTCCTTTCCTTCCAGTCCAGTCCTAATTCTAACGCACCTGCCACGAATGATCCTTCATAGCCCTAAAGGTCTGATAGACTCTGAGTATGCGTATTCGTATGAGCGGCTGCTTTCTTGAACAATTTATCTTAAGCAGCAAACAAAAAACTATCCCTGGGTTGTCTACTTTTAGACTTGCTTTAAGTGTTCTGGGCCTCGCGACTTTAGCATATCTATATACTGCCATCTAGTGTTTGAGGCCGGCCGCACGATCGCCGGCCGGCCGGCCGATGAGCTGGCCGGCCGTCCGGTGGCTGGCTTTTTCCTACAGGGGGGGGGGGTGTGGGGTTGGGGACGACCCACCGCTGAAATCGGTCCCCCCAGTATCGCCCCCCTCCAGGATTAGGGCCTGCCGGCTCCCCAGACTTCAGAAGTCAACAGAAAAATAGGGTTTTTAGGGTAAATTTTCAAAAACGTTTCCGGCTTCCTTGGATTTTGTAGCATTTTGTGGCTATTTTAAGCTTAAATTTAGGTTAAAAATAGTTAATTTTTTAGCTCAGCAGCAAAGAATAACTATTTTTAAAACCTTTTCGAAAAATTGTTTCTTCCCCATCCCAGAAATCCGTGCCCCCCGACCTGGGGGGGGGCGCCCCCAGACTTCCCCCCTCCCAGAAATTTTTGCCTAGGAAAAAGCCAGGAAGTTCGCCAAATTTTACAAAAATTGGTGCTTTTCAACTTCGCGAAAAAGTCTGAAAGGAGTTGTACATACTGTAAAAACTTCTTCAGCACAAACTGTGAATTTTCCTTTCCTTCCAGTCCAGTCCTAATTCTAACGCACCTGCCACGAATGATCCTTCATAGCCATAAATGTCTGATAGACTCGATTCTGAAATTCCAGAGTCTCATATCGTTCCGCTCCGAAGCCACGTCGCTGCTGAGCCGTGCTGGGTTTCATGTCCAGGAAAAAGACAGCATCGGGTCTTATCAGACCACGGTCAGGAGCTTGACACCAGTCTTGGTCCAGACCCTAAAACGAAAACCAATTTTTAAGAGAACAAGAAAAGAAAGTGACAATATAAAAAACATTACATAGCTGCACTCACCAAACCAGGATTTCGTGTCAGGGAAGGGGAGTGGTCCGTCAAGGGCAGGCACGTAGCCTGGGAGGGGGGAATGGGAGGAATCCGTGCATTTGTAAAACATCCAATTTTCAAAAAGCTAGCGAGACGTTGGCGCGAAATTAATGTATCGTATATACACTCAAAATATGTGTTTGGCACGCCAAGACGAGTACCAAATACCCTAATTTCAAAGTAGTGATGTGGATCGGATCGGATCGGCAGCAAAACATTTAACCGATCCGATCCAGTAAAATTATTTGTCGATCCGATCCGATCCGATTCGATCCGGGTCCTGGATCGGTCGATCCGATCCGATCCGGCGATCCGGTTAGCTTCTTTAAAAATCAAGATGAAACTTATTTTAAAGTCTGATTTACAGTGTCAAACACATCTTGCACACTAATTTGACTGAGCCAGCTTCATTTTATTATTCCTATAAACAAATGCATAATGAATTAAGAAAGATTAGCAGAGAGCTAGACAATGAATGTTACGTACTGGGTAAATATTACGTAACAAAGAAAATGCGAAAGCACTCTATCTGTTAAAAGCTATATATAGGGCTAAGAATTAAGCGCTTCGAAACTAAAACTGCAACTTTTTGGATTATTGGATGTTCCTGGATGGAACTCAATTAGAATTTAATTTTCTTGGAGAGTTGGAGACTGAAACTGAAGCCTGAATGGCATCTTAAGGTGCTGGTATCCTTTCATGCAGTGCTTTTGTGCTGATTTTTTAAAACGCTATAACTTTCGCAATTTTGGGAGTTGGAAAGAGCTTTATACATAGTTTTGAAGCTTATAATTAGGACATTCACATGAGCTTACGAAACTTGAAAAATTAGCAAAACTTTAGCAAACATTTTCTGGCATAACTGCTAAATATTGACCAAAAATTTTCGAACATCGATTTTTCAAAAATGCGGAACCAGACAAATTTTCTTTTTGCGCTATCATACAAAGGACATATGGGCCGAGGGACGTTTTTTGGGTTTCGCTCAGTGTCACTTCACGGTTGAGAAAATTCGAAAAATGCACGGTGACACTAAATTTTGCACTAAATTTTCTCGAAACCCTGAACGTTTTAGCAAAAACCGAGAAAAACGTCCCTCCGCATTAGTACGAATTTCCATTCTGGCGAAAATCTCCGGAATCTGTTGTGTAGTTTTTGAGAAATCGATGTTTAAAACAAAATAACCGCAGTTTTGCCAAAATGGTAATCCGGCCAAATCTCTAGCTGAAAGCAATAAAGTCCGGCTAGTAGGCATTCATAAAATGTGCATTTGAATGCTGTATCGATTGAGTATAAATGGACGAAAATTGTTCGTAAGGTTTGGCAGTAATTTTGAAAAAACTGATTTCCTCGAAAATGGCCATTTTTTGACCCTCAAAATGGTTTTTTGCTTATACTGACTTAACCACTGGAGATAGCTCAAAGGTTGTAAAAGCAAAAATGTTCATTTTTGTATCCTCTTTCCAACCATAACAACCAATCCGGTGTCTGGTCTATACCTACTAGGAGTTTAAGGCTAAAAAACCAAAACTTTCTTATCTTTTGGCCTAAAAGTCCGGGACTGGTCCCAGAATGTTAAAGAGCACGGAATTAGGTTATTTCGCAAGTTTTAGCTATTTACGTTAAGTATTGAAGCCGTAGGAGTCAAAAATACCCGAAAGGAAACCAGCACCTTAAGTCTAAATAGAGCATAAATTTCAACAATGTATCATATTTTGGGTTGGGAGGTATTTTAAACATTATTGCTACTTTTTGAAAACTCAATTACTTGTAAACTTGAACTTGAACTTGAACTTGCGTTTACAGTTCTCAAGTCCGACAAACTTGCTCAGCTAATTTCCGTAGGTCGAAGGAAAAGCTTCATGAAACACTGACAACTTGAGCTTGCGAATCATGTGCAGTGCAAGTACTTTCAAAGCACAATATTCAAGTGCAAACTTGCAAGATTTTATGAAATTGGTCCAGATCATGTTTTTTCACGTATAGATGCCATCGCCTATAATGTGCTGTAGGCAAGTATTAAACAAGTTAGTAACTTGAAGTTACTGTTCACTAAGTGCGAATCTACCGAGCTTATATTCTCCCTGCGAAACTAAAAAATTGGAGCAGCAAACGTTGTAGAAGGAAAATAGGAAAAGGAAACGTTTGTGCACCAACTGAAGTCACGTTTGGTGATAATTCTGAATACGGCGAGGTTGTAGTTTATATGATGACTGAAATCTAGCCGGATCGCCGATCCGACTGGTTCAAGCGATCCGATCCAAGCCGATCCGACGGGCCTACCGATCCGATCCGATCCGATCCGATCCGACCTCCGGATCGCGGATCGGATCGATTTTACCGATCCGATCCACATCACTATTTCAAAGCATGCTCTATAAAAAATTCTACACAGATCACAAAATTTCTCAGCTTCTTGGAAGATCCTCTCCCTGACTCCCCGAAAAATTGTGCATTTCCCTCTCCGAAATATTTTTGGCCATGCTGGTGTCTTCTTGTTTTGTATTCATAAAGATAAGGCTTTCGGAGCATCCAAATTTTGAACTGAAAATGGTTCTATTTTGTACAAAAATGTGTACGTACGTAATTATTCAAAGAGAACTGCAAAGAACTCAAGATTTTGAAGAGAACTGCAAAAACAAGTCTTTCTTTAAATTCTTGGAGCTAGCATCACCTCTCTCCCCTGACTTTTCTGAAAATATCTCCCCCTTCCGGGAGGCGCATCCTCCCTGCTGTTGCGAAATCCTGGATCCGCCAGTGAGAGGAGAAGTCTTTAATAATGTTTTTAGATTTAGCTTTTATTTTTTCTCCACAATATTTCTAAATTCGAATAGCAACAGTGGAGCTCTCTTCGCCGTTTTCCTGGTTCAAACTCTAATCGTAGTACAGATATTCTTGGTAACAAACTAACGAAGGTCATATTTAACAAAACAATTTAACGATTAACGATCAAGCATAGATTAGACTTAGTCAACAACCAACCTTTGCCACAGAATAGGCAACACCAGAGTAGGCATAGCGATCGACTATCACTGAAGTACCACTCTTCAGCAGAGCAAGCAGATTATTCCTGCAGTGAAAAAACGAACCAGTAAACATATACCGTTTGCACGTATATATATATATATTATATATACAAGTTTTACACTCAGTAAATTACAACTCAAACGCTTCAGGATAAAACAGGATAAGTACGTACAAAGAAGCCAAATTATAGCAACATCAAAAACACTTTGATAATGTTTCTTGACAAAAGCAACAAATGAATAGGAACTCTTCAAAAACTAGTGTCGTGAAACCTGTCAATCAAAAACTGGATGTGACAAAACAACTGCTAACAAAAGAAACGGGATTTAAGAAACATAGCTAGCTAGAGAACTGGGCAACGTTGTCAGGCAAAACTCCCCACCCTCCTTAATCTATATATATACTTGGATATTATGAAATTGTTAAAAACTTAAAAATCAAGTTACACGTGTCTATACCTCTGTTCCCATCTATTAGCTGAAAATAGTAAATGAATGGTTTCATCCGCCTTCTCTTCTTCATTTTTCAGATATCTATCGATAACTGTTCCTATTGTAGTGGATCGATCTAAAAAGTTGCCAACATCTCTTAGCTAATAAAAAGAAAGTATATATATTATTCATTTTTATTACAGGAAGGGATTAGTTGTCAATAGATGAAAATTACGAAGAAATCCAACTCAAAACATTTAACTTTTAAGCTCTATACGTAGCTGCGAATGCAAAATAAATGTGTAAAGCAAAACAAAATGCTCTTCTTATACAAAAGGCTGTGGCTTGCTTTTCTTATCTTGGAACAGAGGTTACGTCAAATAAAGTTCTAAGCTAAAAAATAACGTGTATATATATACTTATACAAACTTAAACTGTCGCAGATAATATTTGCTCAGACAATATGTTTAAAACTTCAATTAGACACAATAAAGATGACGTAAAATGTTAGGCTAATTCCAATACAAATACAAAGCCAAAAATGGTTAACAACAAGGAAGTGCAAACCAGAAAATCTACTTAGTTGGATTTTTGATATATTTTTGATTTGCGCTGTTTTCTGACAGACTGCTTTACCGACCACATACGTAAAAAATAATATATACTGAAAGGTTTAATACATATTTGCGGTGATTTTGGTAAACTGCGAAAAACTCTGCAGAAACATTTTGAATCCTTCAAAATGGAATAAAATCGTGTCCTAAACAGAAATTATAATTCCATCCGGGTATAAATCATGATATCAACTCAACCAAAAGAAAAATGGCAATTATGACTTCAACCAGCTAACCATTGAAATCTGAGCGAAAATCTGCAAAACAAATCACAAAACTATAGCCAAGATGAGCTCTAAAACCCACCAGGAAACTGCCTAAATTCCACTGCAACATTTTTAGCCTGGAGCGCAGCAACCAAACGCTTAGCCTGAGTAGTCTTTCCAGAGCAATCACAGCCTTCCAGAACAAATAGGCTCCCTCTTGGTATCATGATAAAACTTGGGAGGTTCCCTTTTACTAATTAGGCACTGAAACGGATAAAAAGCTAAACTAAGCTTCTAGTGATAGCTAACTTATCAAAACATTATTTACAACAAACCGCTAGTATACTTATTAAAAAATTACTACTGAATTGCACAACAGCACAACAAGAAACTGAGATTGGGAGCCATCGTCGGGGCCATGTTTTCACCACCTTTTAATAGTAATCAGTAAGTTATTTTGCGTTGCACGAGACTACTGATTACTTATTGCTGATTACTGATTACATTAGAAATGCACGTCCTCATATACATTTACTGATTACTGATCAGACAAAAAAGGCTAGTCCATATATATTCACTGATTGCTGATTACACAAGAAAAATATCTGTGTATGCAATATACGTAGCTGGCACAGAAACTGAACAGAAATAAGGACTTATCCAATTGCAGCTTTACTTCAAATTTTACAACTTTATAGTCTATTTTTAATTTTTGGTAGGTTATCGATTTTTATTTGTGTTTCTGTTAGTGTACCTGTACTTATCGGCTGACCAAGACTGGAAAACTACTGCAATATATTTATAGCGGAAACAGGAATATATTTGCTAGAAATTGGTGAAATTCGATTACTAACAAAGTATTTACTGCTTGATGGAAAAGGTTTACGAAATATGTTCCTAATTACTCAAAAATTAGACTGATTGTGCAGTAGTCATGGTTAAGGATACTGGATTAATCAGTAATCACTGGTTGGTGCAACAGAGCCCGAAGCAGCTCTCTATTTTATCACAAGAAAATCTGAGATCAATTTTTCAACTCACTTTTACAGGGTATTTTTAAAGATTTTTTGAGGCCCGGGGGATTTTTTCCAAAAATGAGCCAAAATTGGTATTGGAAACGCTAAAAATTCTCAAAAAACCTGTAATTAGTCTAAAAATTTTGAAAATTTGCCTATTTTTAGCCAAAATTTCGGCATCCAAAAACTTTCGTGGGAAGTAGAAATCCCGGAAGGGTGATTTCGGGGGGAAGGCAGTTTCGGAAAGGGGGCACCCTCTGTAAAAAATATCATGCTTTTATCTAAACAATCCATAGACACTAAAATTCCGAAAGTTTAATTTATAAAGGATACTTTAGATTTTCATGGAGAAAAATTAAATGATTTAGAAATTTAGGGTAAAATTGGCAAAATTTATCAATGTTAGGGTTATGGGGAGAAAGTGGAAGTTTATAGGAGCCTCTAATGGGAGGTCGCCTAGTCCTCTTACCCAGAAAAATAACCCGGACAGTTTCTACCATTCGCCAGTGACCACAGTGGGAATCGCAAAATACGTTAAACATACGAAGATAGAAAACGGAATATTTAGGCTTCTTGAATGACTCATCTTAAATCGCAAATCTCAACTTTTGCTACTTTGAACCTGAGTGCCTGAGTGCTGAGATCACGCTTCATTGCGAATTCTTCAGTATTATATTTTAAATCATCCTTAAGACCCAAACTGATGAAACATAAACAATTACATTCCTTTTGATTAAGACTCGTTTTTGGCAGAGCCTGTTGAAGTCGGAGATTGTGGACGTCATGGGTTAGGGTCGCCGTCGGGCTCATATCGGAACAACTTTTAAGTGGGTTTTTATGGGGATCCCATCAATGATAGAAATGGTTTGAAATATATGGAGTTTGAACAATTTATTGAACATTTTGACGTTTGTATGTGTCAAAAATGGCTAAAAAGGGCTATATTTGTGTTAAGACATTGAAAATTACTTTCACGAATTCGGCTAAGAAATGAATTCTTTGAAAGCGTAGAGTGAAAATGGTAAAATTTGGCTTTCCGTATTATGCCACGGACGTTTTTTCCGTGGTGGGCGCTTCTTTGATTTACAAAAATAAAATCGAAATTTGCCGATTCCAAAAAAATTTCCATGTGCAACTGCTTCCCATAATGCGGTAATCTCAGCATATGAAAGAGGAGGTTCGTATTTATCCTGGATCCTCAAAGGAGAGGAAGCTAACGAACTGATACCCTCCAACAGCTGATATAAGCCAAACCGTTCGTTAACGCAAACAGAAGATGCCAACATTTTCAAAGTTATTCAACATAACAATAATAAATAATTTCTCTACGCACATAGGCCTAAAAATTGAAAGACAACGGCCAGCCAGTCCCTGCTCGAAACAAAAACTTTACTTTGACATAAATAAAGAGCATACAAAGACAAGTTTATTTATAAATAGCGACAAACAAGTTATACAAGAATTACATATCAGACAATCAAGCAACTATGGCAAAAACAATCTCGCCAGAACTTCCTCAAGACTCACTAGTCGACGTTAAACTATAATAATCAATCGGCCGCTTGCACCAAATCGGAATAACTTAGTTCCGAACTAAGCTATTCCTGAGTTAACTCGGAGTTAACTATTCTCCACCTGAGCTGAAGCTCAGGGTTAACTTTTATTCCGTTGCAATACTTCAACTAAGTTGGAGAATAACTAACCCTGAGCTTGAGCTCAGTGTTTGCTGAAGGTTATCTTCTTCTTCAGTTATACTCCAACTTAATCACGTGCCTGAGCAGACATCCAATCATAACATACACCGCCTACTCAAAATCCAATGAAATAAAATGTTTCGTAACTTGCCAAATTAATTTCACAGGAAGCATTCTTTTTAGTTCCACTTGTCTAAAAAACTTGCTCCTGTGTTACTTGCTAGTCTACAGTTTTTTAATAGTCAGTATTACGTTTTTGTAGCGATTTTTATCAGTGAATCTGTGTAAAATTGAAAAATTAAAGATTTCAGTTTTTGAGGAAAAGTATTTCTCCATTAAATTGGGCTGTCATCTTATTCAAGAAATTTTGAAACTCCTTAAAAATTAAAGAATTTTATTTTCTAATAACGAAGTTGCTAAATATTGTTGTTACTAGTCCCTTGCTTCTTTGTTTGTTGATTTCTCCTGTTTAGCCTCAAATTTCAATATCAATTTACGAGGATAATAAAAACAACGTTCTGTTAATTTTACGGAATACGAAAAGGTTTCTGTTTACTGCTATTCTGGAAGTCGATCCAACTTTGAGGAGTGTTTTGACTTATGTCAAAAAAGATCAGCGAACTCTTACTCAAAAGGAAAAGGCATGGGAAAAATTTGCAATTTCCTTTAATTCGGATAGCAAAGTAGCCGATTGGGCTGCTCGATCTGTGGATCAACTGAAGAACCTGTTCAAAGCTTTGATGGCAAAGGCCAAAAAGAACGATGCACAGGTAAATACCTTGATACTTTTAAGTAAAAATAAAATTCATAACCATTTCTATTGTAAAGCTATTTCTATTTCAATTGTACTACGGTTTCTGACCACGTGGTGAACTTGACAGTGTTTCCTGCAGCAGAAAGTGATGGCTAGTTAAATTGATCCTACGGCATTTAGCCCACTGCTCAACTGTTTCGATTCGGATGGACTTTTTGACAACGAAGCCATGCCAAGCCCTTTGCTCAGCGAAGCAGCGAGTGGGACGAATTCTCCTGCAATTCACGACAGTCTTGAGTCCGAATTTCCAATGAAACAACTTTCAGACACACCGATAGTCTGTCCCAGCGAAAAGGTTTAGAGTGTTTAAGAGTGTTTAAAAAACAGTGGGCTTTGAAAACCGAAACCTTCTTCGAAATTCTGTATCAGTAAGATCAGTAAAAGGATCAAAAAATGTTCTTCTGATAGGGCGAGGAAGATTCGCATTTTTTCTTCGTTGTTTGGAGCCCCATCAAGAAACAAACCAGCATTCAAAATTTCCAATTAATCCATTAAACTACTTATTCTCCAACTAACCCTTATCCAGAACAGGGTTAACTTTTAAGCAGTTGGAGAATAAGATAACCTTGAGGTTAACTGAAGGATAAGTTAACCCTGAGTGGTGCAACGGAATAACTGAAGAATAGCAAGTTAACCTCGAGTTAACCTTGAGGTTAACTTATTCTTCAGTTATTCTCCATTGGTGCAAGCCGCTGAATATTTATTAGCTGATAGGCAAGGAATCAAAGCTATATGCCTACCTCAAAAGACAGGGTCTCGGCTTATTTTAACATCTCCAAACATTCTCGGTTGCTGGTAGGGATGCATCGGGGCCTGGCCCCGGCCCCGACCGGTGCCAAAATTAGCACAATTTTGAACATTTTTGACATCTTTTGAACAAAATTTTGAAATTGCGAAAGTCTAAAAGTGTAAGAAATCGCTTTTTTCCCACCGATTTGAATGAACACAACGATAAAGAAGAGAAAATTTTAGAACGATAGGTACCAATAAGAACATACACATAGGCCAATAAGAAACATAATATATTCTGTGCATAAAACATCCTTGGGGTAGCGATTACCATGCATAAACAAGCTACCCAAAATACTGAGGGTACAATAGATAACAAATATGAATCAACCCCTACGATGTGATACAGACACAGTCATACAGGTTAGGTGCATTCACTCGCTGACCACTCTGCCAGACTGATACTAGTATTCGGCGGGCGTCGTCAGTGGCGTACCGACATACTAGTTGCAGCTTTAGGTTTTTTTAGTAACGTTTATATATCAGAAATTATTGCAAAATTTGAATTTTCAAAAAATTTTCTGAAAATTTTCGATTTGGACCCCCAATTTCTAGGTCCCGGCACCGGCCCTGGCCCCGGTAGTGGCGGCCCCGGTGTATCTCTAGTTGTTGGTACAAAAAAGTTTGAAATAGGTAATCTAGACTAAAATACCTGTTAGAAATCAAAAAGCTCAACTCAAGCGGCCAAAAAATTAAAAACGAGCAGGATGATAGGTGTTCCATAGCAAGAAAAACAAGCGTTCAGCTAAAACTTCGGAAATCCAGGCGGTCTATCATTGGCATAGTTGGCATCCAAGGGTTCAAAGCAAATCTTAGTTTGCCTGAGGGCAGTTCGCAGGGCAGTAACGGCGCCCTCACGATCCTCTACACTGGACAAATCGTAGAGGAACAGAGTCTTAAGATTGGTCAAATTCTGTAGGGACAGAATGCCGGCATCAGAAATGTCGGCACAGGAGACAATGTCCAAATGTTCCAGGGTATCCTGAACACTGTTCAAATCTCGGAGGCAGCTGTTCCCAACATACTCACACTGCACCAGTTTCAGCATCTTCAAATGGCGCAGATGCTTCAGATGCTTAAAGCCAGGTGCGGCCAAACCTAAAATCGGTACATAACCGAATTATAGAAACAGAACAAGCTTCATGTATATATACAGGTACAGGCTTACCGGAGAAGTTAGCTGAGGTTCAAAAGATAAAAACTTCGCCGAACCATTTTGAATGAAATACTTTACAAGCTCGATTAACACAAAGGCAAATTTTTGGCACATTTTCCACAAACTTTCCGCTTCCTTATAAACAAAAGAAATCATTCACTTTCACTTAAAGAGTGATGTTAAATTTGAAAACTCGACTCCAGAAAAGAATGCTGAAAAATTCCGCGTACCGCATGGCGCATAACCAACAATAAAGGGTGCTTGTTCCTACCCCACCCCGTCCTGTGATACAATGAAATGTGCGTTCGTCAATTCCTTTTCTGAACTTTGCGTTTGGCGCTCACAAGTCAGAAGGCAGTGCTGTTTTGTACATTGCGCTTTTAAGACCGAACAGTGCATACTTTGCGATAAGCGAATTTCAAAACACAAACGTCAAGAGTTTGTAAACAGAACTAGGAAGCTTAAAACAGCTTAATTTGGCAAGGATTCTGACGATAATTGATATTTAATTAATCAATATTTAAAGTTTATTAATAAAGTTCAAGTTTGCACATCTAAATTTGTTTCACGTTGTATATTCATTTAATTAATTTAATTTCAGTTAATTTCATGGAAAATTCATGTGCAATTATATAAAATATTATAAATAGGCATGTTTCTAACAATTAATTCTTTGTATTCCATACTTTGATAAAGATAATAATTTGAACTCAACCTTAGGACGTTTCCCTTAACAGCTATTCATCCTGGGTTGAATAATAAAAGCATCTCGACATTAATTCTGTCAGTGGCATAGCTTAAAGTTTACATCTTTTGGGCAACAACCTACAATCTTATACAGATTACGCTAGTTGAATCCAGTATAATGAGATGAGTAACGAAAAGTGTCCAGGGCGGGGATCGAACCATTGTTGGTTGACACTGAGAAGTGTACACTACCGCTCTTATTACGCTGATTTCAACGTTTCGATCGAAATTCACGTGAAATGCTGACATTTAACAACCCTGCTTACGTACTTGAACCAGTCCCATCAATAGCTTCAATCACCAGGTTGGGCGATGGTCCTGCCGGAAGACTGTTATAATCCTTCGTATATTTGGTCTTCCCAGCCCACCTAATGGCGCCTCCGTTCCTGAGAACCCATCTGGCCGCTACCAGATCACCGCCCAATTCCTGGATATCCTTCTCACGATAGCTGTTAAAGATAGGAATCAGCCATCTCCAAAACGTTCTCACTGAAGGAGATGGCTGCTGACTACACAGCTGTGATGTACCACACAGTCGGGAGCAGCTCTGCAGGATTAGCATTTAATTAAGCACAAGCTCTCTCTCTCAGCACAGCTTGAATCTGACTTCTCCTATAGCAACAGTTTAAAAATGGATTTGTACAGCAACCGGATAAGATTGGTGGTGTGTAGTCTAACACTCATTATCTAGGGGAAAGGTTTGAAGTGGGTAGGGTCGAGTTTAAAGGAGACGAATTTCTTTGAATCTCTGAGCAATTCTGTTCAGTAGCCTTCCTGAAGCGACACATAGTATATATATTTGACGTCGGCAATTCATCCCCTCCATTAAAGCAGGAAATCCTCGTGTTTCTTGATGGAACACCACTTATATATTATTATCCAGCATCCAACAAAACAAAGAAAAACTCATTCGTGTTGTTCACTGGCCCAATTTTTTGTGGGCCGGCCGGTGCCACGTTTCGCCGGCTATCCAAAATACAAGTAAAAATATAAGATATTTGATAGTTTTCAAGGCAGGTTTCAGCAAGTTTAAGGCGATAAGTCGCAGAAACTGTCACTAGCCGGACAGCCGCCCCGCCCCGTATTTCACTCACTGGCCGGGGTCGGCCTGTATCTGACCAGCCGCACGTCCTCTCTGGACCTGGGCCGGGTGAACAACACTACCTCCCACTGGACAATCCTACAAAACAGATCTGTTAGAGGGTAACTTCTCTGACACCAAATTGACTCGTCGGCAAAACCTCTCCCAGATTTTGGCTTTCCCCTCCCCAGGCTTGAAAATTTTGACAAAAATGAAAAATCCTGCCTAAAATGGCCCAAAACAGTCTAAAAATTGTCCTAAAATTCCACCTTTTTTCTAAACCTTTTGGGATTTTTGGGTGCTTACCCACACATCCTCACCGCCTATACCCCTCCCGTTCTGCCGAGAAACTCCAATATATGCCCTACAAAAGCAGCGCAGGATGGACATAAAAATTCTTCATATTCACCAACTGCACCAACTCCGGTAAAGTTAACAAAACAGAGATTCTGTTCAAACAGCAAATTCGACTACCTTCGAATCACAATGAACTACGCAAATTCAATTCAAACATGAAAATCTTTACTTAAACTTAAATAAACTGAAGAAATAACGGAACAAGGATAAATCAATCCATTTTGACTTCAACAACTGATAACTGCAATCAAAATCAGAAAGTATTCAAACGCTTTCTAGTACAGTACAATTTAAAAACGATATTTTGATTACTAACGCTCTCCTCACAGATATAGATACTACCATCAAAACAGAAGTATCTAAGATACAGCTTCAAATGCAATGAGAATTTTAAGGCGTCCGAGCAGTTCAAAAAGAGGAAAAAGATCTCTTATCCTTTTGTTCGCTAAAATCTGCTTAACGGGCCGCTAAAATTTAGGAAAACCAGGCGGTCGCTCATTTGCATGAGTCAAGGGCCTGCTAAGATCCAGCTCTTCGAAGGATATCTTAGTTCGTTTCAGTGTAGTTCGCAGGGCAATAATGGCACTTTCTCGATCCTCTACATAGGGCATATCATAGATGAAGAGGGTTTTCAGGTTGGTCAAATTCTGAAGGGTCAGTAGACCGGCATCAGAAATGCTGGCACAGGAGACAAGGTCCAAGTGTTCTAGGGATTCTTGAACATTGATGAGATCTCTCAGACAGCTGTCACTGACATGATGACATTTGAATAGTTTCAGCATCTTCAGATGGCTCAGGTGTTTCAGATGCTGAAAGCCGGGCTCGCCCATCGCTAAAATATTGACGAAAAATGGAAAGAAGGGATTTGCAGATTTGCAAAATTGCGACTGCAATAACTACACATTCGATAACTAATGTTTTGCGGAAGTATAAAGTGATAATAAAGGGTGAAAGAAATCGTGACAAAGTATGCGGTAACGTTCTCGGGCGCAGCCAACAAAACGATATAAAAAAGGACAAAACTCTACTACCATTCTATAAGTAAGTTTAACCATCTACAGACATAACTTTATTGCGCTCACAAAACTAATTGAGGCACAAACTTTTAAAATCCACTCGATGAACCCTTTCTTAGTAGTAAAACATCATCCATCCAAAACTTCTTTATGCTTAAAATTTGACAAATCAGAACCAACCAATAATGCATTTACTTGAAAAGCTTCCGTCAATAGCTTCTATCACATAGTTGGGCGAGAAACTGTACGGTAGTCTGTTATAGTCCGTGGTATATTCGGTCTTTCCAGCCCACCTAATGGCACCACCGTTCCTGAGAACCCACTGGGCCGCTGCCAGATCACCACCCAACTCAAGGATGTCCTTCTCACGATAGCCGTTAAATTTAGAGATCAGCCATCTTCGAAACGTTCTGGCAGAAGGTCGCTGACTCCACAGCTTTTGTGGTGTACCACATAATCGGAAGCAGCCCTGCAGAATTAGCATTCAAGTAGTAAGCAAAATATAGTCTGTCAGCAAAGCTCGAATCTGACCTGCAGCAACAATTATTTACAAATGGAGTCTGTGCAACAATTGGATAGGTAAAGGTAGGATAAAGTGATCCCTGGAGAAAACTCCAACCTACAGAAGGTTATAGAGTGCCGGTGCTTATCTTCGGCTTCACAGTCCGACGCCAGGTGATATATGTGGAAAGGGGGCAGCCCTTCAACACGATTACGCCATAACACAGACTCCAGTTAGCTTCCTACCGCAGTGGTACTCATTTACTGATCAGTTAAGAATAGACGGCTGGGTTGGCTGAAGCCCACGGCAAACCTATATGCTTATTCTAGTGGGGGGGGGGGGGTGGGGCTCCCCAATAAACATCCTTCCCCCCCCTCCCCAAAAATCGTTCCCCCCCAAAAAGTGGGTATCTCCTTTTGGGCCCCAAGAAGCCCCACCCAAGAAAAAATTCCTAGAATAAGCCCAGATACGTGCTTAGTCCCTTGCTCAAGTGGAGTTATGAAACGGGGATTCGAACCCCGGGCTGTAAGACGACCGCCTTACCACTCAGCCAATTGGATAGGATAGGGTTGTGAAGTCATAATAATAGAGTAGCTTATATTTGTGGGGTGAAGACAAAGGGCCTAATTCTGACCGCAAATTTTCCCTGAGATCTTTAAATTAACCTTCGGCAAAGGTCGCATAGAATGCATGAGTAAATCCGCTTTCGGCTAATCTGCGTTAAAAACAAATATAGCCAATAATAGCCATTAATAAAATCTGTCATTTCTAAGTTCAATGTACACTTGACTGCGCCTTGCGTCTATTTGAGCCTTCAAAATTTGGCGTTATTTAATTTGTAAAAACCTAGACTGTTCAGTCCTTTTATATCTTTTAAGACTGTTACAGTTTCCGTTTTTAACTGAAAATAGAATATTTTTATTCAGCTTTTAGTCTTTATCGATTGAGCCTAAGCAAGCTGTACAAGAATCAGAATTTTGCTTATTTCATCAACAGAATCCGTTCAAAGTTAACTTTTAACACGGGGGACATTGCGGTCAAGCAAACTTCCTGCGCGCTGCTGGAGTGATCGCAGGGTGATCTCGGATAGCAAAGGTGCGGCCGCGCGGCGGTATGAAAACAGCAGGCTGGCCAGAGCAAAACGGACGGCCGGCCGGCAGGGCAGGTAGATACGGCTTCCGCAGCTCGTTACTTAGTTTTAAAACACTGATTTAAATTTTTTTGAAATTTGATGTTTTCAAAAACTTCCGGTCACGGTCCAAAACCGAGACTCCCAACCCTGCCAGCCGTTCGATGGTCCAACCGGCCAGAAACGGCCGGCTGACGAATAGAAGACTAAAAATAGCCGGCAAGCAACCCATAATTGCCAGAACAAGAAATCAGGAATTGAAAATGCCATCTGCATGACTGAAAATCGTACGTACGTACAACACTGTTATAGTTACGTAGAGGTGGAAAACCCGTTATTAGGGTAAACTCGTTTATAGTGGACACTCGGGTATAGTTGACAATACTAAGCTTCTGTGCAAATATAATCCAGTAGGAATAGCTTCAGAGCTTGAGTTCGTGCCCATTTCCGCCAGTGAAGTTGAAAACCTTATGATCATCCGAAAGCCAATTTTGTGCAGATTAATATAAGCTAATGAAAATTAAAATTTCGCAGTGCAAAAATTTTTTCTATTTTCTATCAAATTTCAAACAACTCGGCCTAAGTTGACAATTTCGCCGGGTATAGTGGACACCCCGAAATCAAAGAATTATATTCCTTTAAGTCGAAATTTGTTTGCATATTCGAAATCAGCGCATTGAAAAACATACCTTTACAAAGTGTCAGCTCAATTGATTAAGTTGTGAGGCCTACAGGAGTGGGAACGTGACAGGACAAAAAGTTTTATAACTTCTCCCTCGAAACCACTAATTTGATCATTTTAACATTTGTGACCAATTTCTTGTTTTTGGCTTTTATTAGTCTGAAATACGTGTAAAAGATACGTGACAACATTAGCCGAGTTATGTCCACTTAGCCCGGACTATGTGTCCACATTATCCGAGCTGTCAAAAATTTAGTACAGTTACAGTTTTGCGAAGAATTTTTCCACTTCTCAATACAAAACTACATGTGACATGTCGCTAGAAAGAGGAGAAAACGTTCTTTTACTTGATATAAAATTTATATGGGGTAGCCGCTGAAAATTTTGAGTAATTTTTCTCGGAATGAATTTTTCTCAAAAAGTGTCAACTATAGACGAGTTTACCCATGTAGTAAAGTGGCGAAGATTCCCAATTCGCAAGTTGGGGTTTCCTGCAATTCCCCCAGCCATTGCTTGTAATTTTTCTGACCAATGACTTTGAAATTTTGTATGGGTGCATACTAGGGATCGGCTCCGGCTCCGGCCAGAGTTGGCACCTCCGCACCTCCGCAAGGTATTCTTGAAAATCATTCAGAATTGTATTTATTATTGTCAGCAGGGTTTTTTTGCGTCCAGATGTGCGTCTGGACGCAAACTTTCTTATCTGGACGCAATGAAATTTTAGCGGGACGCAAGCTAGACGCAACATTATTTCGGGAGAAAATTCACTTTTGTAAGAGTAAAAACTTTAAATGTTTCCAGTACCAATTTTTCCGTTTTTTCCAAAAATTTCCTCGGGTTCTGGGGGCTCCGCCCCCAGACCCCCGGTATTTCCCACTTTGTCATGGAATGCCAAGGTGCAAGGTCATGTCTCAATGTTATTTGTTAAGTTGTTGTCCACCTGCATCCATATATATCAGATCTTTTCGAACTCATGAATTTCACGTCAATAAATACATAGAGATTACTAGGTGCATTTATATACATTTATATATATTTATACATTTTTATTGTTCTCATTCAACAGGTCAGGCAGGATCAAGATTAGTACTAAAGTAAAACCCCGAAATTAACAAAATTTGTAACTGTAGCAGAAGCAGAATATCCAAATTTTTTGGTTCTTCTAAAAAAACGTTTTTCGCAAAAAATACACAAATGGCAACTTAAAATAATGCAAGATTACCATTTTCTGAAATTTTCAAATACAAAAGGCCTATGTACGAGCAATTCACTATCAATTTATTGTAACTAACGTTAATAGTATTTACAAATGCTTCACTGTTTTGCAGTTGAATAACGCTGCACGGAGCATACACGCTTCTCTATTGACTTTATACTGACTTTATTCAAAATTCAAGAATTCACAGATGCAATTAACACAAAAAATGCATTAGCGTTAGGAGCTTTAGTTAGAATAGATGTAACAGTTGCCAAATAATCTTTTTTAAACATTTCCACAACGGATTTAACCCGTCATTTCGAAAAATCTCCAACTTCTGGGGGGCTCCGCCCCCAGACCCCCCGTTGCTCATTTGCAATAATCCTGCTATTATGGATCACCAGTTATCAAAGTTTGCGAAACCGAATGTATGTTTTAATGTTTGCTACCTTTCTTCTCAATGATATTCCTAAATATTTCATAAATTTTTAATACTTTAATTAGTTTAACTAACATTGAAATATCGGAATAATGTGTGTCAATAATATATATATATATATATCGAAAATTAATAACTTCAGCAACAGACGCCAAATAAAATCTTTTTAAACATTTCCATTACGGATTATTCTGTAATTTCAAAAAATTCTTCAACTTCTGGAGGGCTCCGCCCCCCAGACCCCCCGTCGTGTATGTTGGACGCATCTATATTCTTGGTAGGTAATCCTACAATCGTGCATTACCGTTAAGCAGCATCAGCTTTCTAAATAGTCTAAATAGCTTTGCACTAAAGAAATTATCGAAATTTTTATAAATAAAACAATCTTTGCACTAAAAAACACGCTAAAACATGATTTCTGCCTGGACGCAAAATTTCTTAACGGGACGCAACTTAAATTTAGCGGGACGCAAGGTTGACGCAAATCCGAAAACCAAAAAAAACCCTGATTGTCAGTGGTGCGATCGAGGTCTTATGACTAGTTTAAAATAAAAAAAGATTGGTATTGAATAGGGAGGTCACATCCACGTCACCTCATAATCTTCTCAAGAAACGTTGAGCATGCGGTTCCAATTTTCATTTGCCAGAGATGTCACATGAGATCCAATTCTGATATTAATTCGCTATTATCCCGTCCGATTTTATGTTTTCACTAGCTTGATAGAGTTTGGAATTATTCTCGAAAAAATCCCACTAACTGAATTTAGTGGGGCAAAATATTTCAATGTAGCAATTATTCAGTGGGGAACAAATATTTCAGCCTATAGGGGGACCAAATATTTCAAGGGGAACAAACATTTCGAGGAACAAATATTTTAGCCTATAGCTCCGAGGGGGGAGCGAAAATTTAGGGGGAACAAATATTTCAGCTTATAGGGGGACCAAATATTTCACGACACCGGCCTTTGGCCGGCGGCCGGCCGGTGACAGTTTTTGGCGGCCGGCCGCCGACCGGTTCAACCCGGCCGTTCTAAAACACTACTTCCCCCAGTCATAACTTTTGATTTTTTACCAACTGTAACAACTGTTCAATGTAGCAATTATTCAGTGGGGAACAAATATTTCAGCCTATAGGGGGACCAAATATTTCAAGGGGAACAGGAACAAATATTTTAGCCTATCGCTCCGAGGGGGGAACGAATATTTAGAGGGAACAAATATTTCCGCTTATACGGGGGAACAAATATTTCACGACACCGGCCGGCCGGCCGCCGGCGGCTAGCCAGACATATTTTTCAGTGTTTGAAGGCAATCAGAGCTAAAAAGTTGCAAAATATTTATATTATGCATTACAAAGGCAATTGAATCGGTTCTTACTTTATATATTTGGAAAAAGTTCACATTCAGTCTTGGATTTGTTTTGTAAACAGCTGCTGCTCTGGTCAAATTGCTGTGTTAACTATATACAAATATTTGTGTTAGGCCGGCGGCCAGCCGCCGACCAACGGCCAGACACTCAACCGGGCCGGCCGCCGGCTTTCCGGCCGTTCTAAAACACTTGGGGGGAGCGCAAGAGACTCCAAGTTATATTAAAGACTGCATCCAGAAGTATGCAAATTGCAAACTCATGCTGTACCCGTATGATGCATTGGGCTATTCAAAAATTCCTGCTCTAGTACTTATTCTGCTGACCTACCTTTGCAGAATATGTATATTGTGAAGCTCAGATTTCTCCTATTCTTCTTTGACTACGCGATTTAAAAGTACACGCCTAAAGCATGCTAAAGCAAATGCAAATTGCGAAGCCCCCAAACTTCGTTCTTTCGCAACACATATATATACCTATTAATGAAAACGTATGTACATACGTATATGTACGCAGAGAGACAAAAGCTGGAAGCCATCACTTAGCAAATGCCGTAGCTACAGCCGGCCACAAGCTAAAAACTAATCTGACGTTTCGTAGGAGAGAACTATTGCATAGTATATAACGGCACAAATCTAAGTCCACACTTACTGACCAGATTAAGACTTTGCATATGCCTAATATACTGCCTACAGCAGGAGCGCCATTTTCAGAAATTCAACTACCTTCATCCCGACAGCGTAAACTTAAGTCACATTAGTTTATACTTTAAAATAAATAATCCGTCTTCAAATTTAAGCTTAAAATGTGGCTAAACGATTAAAAACAGTCAAAAAGTCGCTAGCTTGGACAAAAACTTTGGACAGGTGAACATCACAAGGCTTCAGCAATTCCTCTCAGAAAGTATCATAATCAAAAACTAACAATGACGAAACTACCTTGACTAAATTGGGTGTTTGCATCTTTCAGGCTGCTCACAGCAAAAAAATTCTCTCCTATTTCTAAAAAGCAAACTTCGTGATAACTAAATTCTAAACAAATAGTGAAACCCAGGGCTTAACTAAAACATGGCTTCACGTACAGCTGAAATACTGTCGAACAGAGTTGCAAAACCGTGAACACTATGCAAAAGTTTTACTGTAACTTCGCAGATAATAATCTAATTTCATATATATTGTCAACAAACACTAATGGCAAAACAACCACTTCAGGAAATTTTTATTATTCAAGCAGACATTTTATTATATACTTCCTTTTAAAATCAAACTATATAACGCTTAAACTTATAAAGATCTGAAAATACTAACTGATACATACATATACATACCTAACTGATTAACACCATTTGTCACCAAAACAGCTCGAAGCCAACGGCAATGTTTTAATTCCAACCCACCATGAAAACTTCCATCAAAAATTTGCTGAGTCTGAGTGAAATTATTCTGGGGGTTGTTGGCTGATTAAAGATGTTCTATTTTATCAGTGGTCAAAACTAAATTGAGCTATTGCATACACTTAATTCAGAGCTGCATGCAATCCACGGCTTACACTACAGCACAGATACCGCATTTTAGACAAAAACGCAACACGACAAAACTTGTTAACACTAAACTACACATAAAATGTGTTCAAAGAACCACTACAACCTAGTTACATAACAGCAAACTTAAAATTTTTGTTCTTTATCATTCTGCTGGGCAGTCCTAAATCAGTTTTATCTCATACCATCAGAAAATCTATTCCATTATTACCAATGGTAACGGTAGGAACGATGATAGTCTAAAATAAAAACAATGCCAATCTAGATACTGGTTTTTTGAGTGCTGAGACGATGATATACTGCATTCCATCCTGAAATTACTTCAAAAGAGTTGAGCTGGTATACTTTACAATGAAAACTTGCGTTATTTTCCGCGCGAGAAATAACCTTATTGCCAATGCCCTTCATTTAAAAGCTAGTGAGAGAGGGAAACTTACAGAAGAACTTGTAGCGGGACCAGTGAAAGAAGAACGCAAAGAGGGGCAGTCACTTGCAAGATATAGAAAAGCCGGAATATCTGGGATGGGCATATCTTTCCAAAACTAACGATGATAACCTATAATGTTTAAACACAAAACACTACAAGGGAAGACTCGATACTAGATATCGACAGATCGATAGATACTAGGAACCCGAAAGACCGGAACCGAACCAGCCCTTAACTTTAAAAAATATGAAAACTTTTCTGACGTTTTGTACAATTTTTGCGCAATTTTTGCTTTTCTGTAGGTACTAGTATATACATTGTAATAACGTTTAAATTGTATTTTCTATAATTATTTCAATGTATCAATATGAAATTTGCAAGCTAT